>OMNW01024986.1:38606-56741 GCA_900303245.1 Selene dorsalis
TTTGCCTATCGCCATCAGGGACAGAGTGTGTATCCTGTTGCTCCAGACCTTAGCCAATGCAGCCTCCCCGCAGCTCATCAACAACTGCATTGGTGAGAAAAACATCAACCAGGCATATTAATATTTTTACTTCTTTCTTGGAAAAGATTATATGAAAAGTATTGATTAAAAAATTCTGCCCTCTATCTCAACATGCACAGATGATGCAAGATTTCGCGAGACGAATTCAAACATCTAAACTGGGTTGCATGAAATAAGATAAACCATGTTGACAAAAATGGGGATTTGTGATGACAGCAACCTCAAAAGGTTTTAAGAACTTTTTTTATTCCTCACATTCAATCATTTCAGTAGAGTAATACCTTTGAATTTAGCTGCCTGGAGTAAAGCTCCTCTCTGCAAAAGAAAATTAATATATTAATTTTTTTTAACTAAAAGATTCCACTGTCACATGTGTAAAGTGAGTTTTCACTCACTTTTGAGTCTGTTTGACTCTGAAGAAACATATCATCTCAAGATGAATGTATAAAAATATCACTGAGCCCATCATTAGCTCCCTGGATGAAAAATTGCATATATTATTGGCGTCCTTTAGATTTATTACACTGGATAGACTAAGTGCGATTGAGTCGCTATCATCCAAAGGTTTGAAGTTGTTGAGCTCTGCTTTGCTTAAGCAAGTTTGAGAAATACAATTTGCCAGTGCAGATAAGGGGAGGATGTTATTAAAATTGGATGCAATTTTGAGCTGAGCAAAACAACTACTTTGGTGACAGTCTGAGGAAAAGGCCATTATGAATTTGTTGTCATTTATGGAGCATATAACCTCACTACCAACTGCCTGGGAGCAAAGTAGAATGAGGACAATTAGGGTGTGGACTTCAAAGAGGAGTAAAAGACTTTATAGCACAGGGAGCAATTATGTTTTTTCATGTCATTTTTTTTAATGCCAGAGCCAAACTGAATTAACCAACTGCTATCTCATCAAAAGGGGTCTGAAAGTTGTTAGGGGTTATTAATGATGAAATAGAGCTGTTTCCTTTAAGCTAATAGCTTATTTAAAAAAAAGCTAATAGGCCATTTAATGGGACGTCCATCATCATCTTTCTTGGAAAAGATGCAGGATGTAGGTTGAGGCTAACTGGAGGAAGGAGGAAGGTCCTACTGACATGAGAGAGTGGTTCTATCCTGTAGGAGTTAGGTGAATAATAATCCTCATAGTGTGAGTGTTTAGCCATTTGAAGTTGTCAGATTCTCTGGATTTTGAAGAGAGATGGTTTTATTCCAGTTTTCCTAGCGGTTACGTTTGAGCTGTTGCTCTTGTTGTCTGTGTAATCTAGACAGCGTTACCCTCACCACGCCTGGTGAGAACAAGAAGGAATCAAGTGGATCATCATCATTGTTGTGTCTGTACCACAATTGGCTTGATTATATGGATGGATGGATGGATGGATGGATGGATGGATGGATGGATGGATGGATAGATAGATAGATAGATAGATAGATAGATAGATAGATAGATAGATAGATAGATAGATAGATAGATAGATAGATAGATAGATAGATAGATCTTTAATTGTCATTCATGCCATGAAACATGAAGGATGAGATGCAGTACTCAGGGGGGTGTTCCATCAAAGTCACTAAGAACATCCAGACTATGGTGTAATCTTGAGGCTTGAATTAGCGCAAACTCCAACCCAAGCCCTGACCCGTTCCATCAAGCGAGATCAGCTGGCTTCACTTGACGCTGATTCCTGTAAGCCTCACCTCGTACAAGCCCGCACCAGTCGAGTGCTGAGAATATCATAAAATGGCACCAAAGCTTCTCCACAGCAGAGTAAACACTCCTTATGGATATGAATATAAGGAATGTACAACAAGAACAGGAAATGCTGCTGCTGTTAACAAGGTAACGGAGGAGGTCTGGAACATTATGACTGACAGGCTTAATGCATAAGTGACACAGAGTTCACTGCAGCGACTCCGGGTTCAACCCTCTTCCTGTTTCCTGTGTCTGTCCACTTGTCCTCTTGAAATAAAGGCATAAATTTTTTTTTTAATATCCAATCATTTTATCATTACATGACAGTTGTGAATGTGCCTTTTGGATATTTTTTAAATATGAATGAAGCTAATCCTCACCTTAATCCTGCTCCAGACCAGGATTGCCTGGCAGCCTTGTAACCATCACCATGGTTACAAGGCTGGCATTCGTGTTAACCACCTCGATGGACCGGCGTTGAGGATCAGGTTGATGGAATGGAAGTCAGAGCTGAGCTCAAAGTGTCAGGTTTAGCCAGAACCATGGTTTCCGTGGTTACTGAGGTGGCGCTAATCTGAGCCACGTTGATGGAACAGAACTCTCTCTAAAAAAAAGTGAGGCTGAAGCCAGACTTTGAGATAAGTGAGCTTTCGAATACCCCCCAGGTGTCAGTACGATAGTAATAAAATAAATAAACAATAAATAATAACTAACATACTAAAATGCTAAAAGAGAAAAAGCCTATATAAGTAAAAGTAAATAAAAATATGTTAGATTTACCAGCATGTGCCAGATTCAGAGGTGTAGCAGTGAAGCAGCAGCAGTTCAACGGTCTCACAGCATCTGCATCCACACCACAGAAGGTTTAGTCTGCGCATGTCTTTTGGTTGTGCAACAATAAACAGGAGAAAATCTGAGGAGCACTTTAGTCTAATGCTATAGATGTAGTTATCAGAGCATGACTAATACTAGATCATTCTCCATCTTTGTTTACGCATATGTATCCACCACCTTTGTATTATTGTGTTTGCAAAATGTTGAACAGTATATTGTCATCATTATTTATTTTCACACCTTGTCTGTCATTCATTAGGGCTGCTGTGGCTGTTGGTGCAGCTGGGAGAGGCAGTGTCGGTTCTGATGAACAGCCCTGACAGTCCCACCATGTGCAGTGAGAACCAGAACAACAGCCAGGTCATCTGCCAAAACCAAGAGCAACAGCACCCTGACCACCGCCATCTGCCTCTCATACTGAAACAGGTCTCTGTCCAAACATCCTGCTCACACCCTCAAAACCTGCATTCTGGCACTGGACATAATCATAACAAGAAGTTCTAATCCTGGATTAATGGGCCTTTGAATGAGGACTCAGTGGGGGTTTACCCTGGAAAAATATTTGTGCTTCATGTCTGGGAAATCAATGTGTAGATTACATCTAGTTAGATTATCTCGGTCATGACTCACATTACAGCGCAGCTCATGACATTGGTAGTTTTTTTGCAGATCAGTAGTGTGTTGAAACTAACTCTGACCTAAAGAATCCCCCATATCTTAATCATCTGCTGAAACACAATGAATGTATTTTTTTTTAGGAGTCATCCCACCACATGAATTGACTGTTAATCCGGGATAACTGCAGGAAAACAACAAAGAACTTGAAACACAGAAAGAAAGAAATAACAACAGCAACAGTGCAAACTAATACTAAACAAGAAAAAACATCATACAGACTTTAGTCTTATTCTCAGTGTAACATGACAGTATAAACACAATGCTGTATGACTAGGAAACAAATGATTTTTCCACATAGTGAATTGTTTGGCTGTTGCTATTGATGCTAAAGTGACATAACCAGCACAATGACAAGTCTTCACTAAGCTTTGGTGTTCCTTAGTAATTTGTCATATAGATATGACATGATATCTAGCACTTCTAACTATAATACTGATATTTTAGTGAGTGCATGAATGAACCAGTGAATTTACTTTGTCCTCCAGTGACCTCAGACTGCAATCTTTGCAGCTAAGAGCATAAACAGTACTGAAGATGAGAACTTGACAGTTGGCAAAATATTACATCATCCCACACTATCGTCAGTGACCTGGTAGTGTTGAAGAAACTTTATTTACCTCACAGAGTCTATAAACACTGCAAATGCCCTGGCACACTGTTTGTGTCTACATCTGACTGGTGGTGGATTCCACTAAAGCCCATAAAACATGTCTTCCAGTTGCTGCTGAGTGGGGATGAGACGTTGCAGGTGACCAGCGCTAAGTGTATTGCATCTGTCTTGGTTCATTCTCCGAGTCAGTACAGCACTCCCTTCATCAAGGCTGACATACCTGGTGATACGCACACACGGACACACAAACACAGGGGCCGGGATAGAGTAGCTATTCAAGCAGCTGCCTTTGATTTCCTCTCTACAAATAATTTCCTTTGCTTACTTACTGTGCTCCCTTTTCTCTCCCTCTCCTTGTCTAAACTTTTTTTTATTTCCCTCACTTATGTCTGTCTCTCCACTGTTTTTATGCAATGAATCTTTTCAGCTTGTGTTTCTGTCTCACCCCAGAATTTCAGAATATGCTTTGGCTTTCGAAAGACAGTATTGACATAATTTCTAACTATCTGTCTATCAAGTGCATGAAAATGTTGCACCATATTGTGTAGCCACATTTTTCACTCTTCTCTTTTTCTCTTGTTTCTCTACTCTCTCACAAAAGTTGTCTTTTTTTTCCATCTCTCTTTTCCCTTATAGAGTTTCTCTTCGACTGTCTGGCCAGTACTAATAGTGAGGTGCTGCTGTGGTCCGCCTATAGCAGTTTGGTGTTACTCACCCAAGACCAACTCTTCTTCTCCCAGTGTCACTCTGTCTATGGTGAGCAAGCTTGCACACGCCAGAACACTCATGAGCCACAATCAGGGAATCTCCTCCTCCGTTTGTGTTTTTTTTTTTTCCACCATAGAACTTCACTTCTGTGTCTCATATATGTATATTGGTTAACATGTCTCAAAATAACTGCTGATGGGTAATTGATGAAAAGACGAGTTGTGTAGCAGCTCAAAGAGAAAATCCTGCAGGTTAATTAAACCTGCCACAGAGGAGGTGGAGTAGTTTGCCTCTGCCTCATTCTCTGTTGCAGTTTTTAGACATTTGCATCTGCTCCAAGCATCACATTTACATTACAAGGGAGACTAGAGGAACAAAGGGCTACTGTATGTTGTGTTATATCAACTAGAAAGACGCTGCTATTGTAATGTAACACAATATGATTATCAGACAAAATGGCCACAGAATGTATTGGTAATTACATTTTTGACAGTGTCAGTATTATGCTTCTCTAATGAATGACAGTGAATATAGTATGGCTACATTGGTGTGTTTGTACAGTAGATGATGTATTTGTGGTTCCACTGTGGCATCCTTTAATCCTGCTTCACTCTGGAGAAACTGTTTGAAAATCACTTGAAGTACAGACTTGAATTATGAGCTCACAGGGTGGAGCTACTGCTGGTGCTATGAAGGTCTTGTTCTCAGTTTATTTATGACTCCATCACAGTGGATTCTTTGTTGTGGTAAATTAGAATGATACACCACTACCACTGTTTGTGTCCGTGCTTTGTGCATGTATTACATTTATGAGCATGTCACTCATCTTAATGGAGGAAGTTGATGTAGCCTTGTGGGGTACTGAAAGCACTCCTTTGGAACTAAGCAGGATTAGACTGTGTGTGTGTGTGTGTTGGGAGGTGAGGGCAGCCTGCCTGGCCATGTGTGAAGTTAAGTCAAGCATTTCTTTGACGCAACTAGTGTGTGTGTGTGTGTGTTTGTGTGCGTTAGGTATTGAGTCCCTGGTGTGCAGTCTGAAGGAGGCTCTGCGGCTGTCCAACCTGGAAGTGCAGAAGCAAGGTCTGCTGCTCCTCACTGAGATACTGGAAAGGTGAGACTGGTGTGATATTTATTTTTTATTTTTTATTTTTTTAAGTTGGCCCAGTGCCTGAATTATTCCCCTGCAGTGTGTGTGCAGCTCCCTTAAAATACCCTGTACTGAGCATCTTTCCTCACTAACTAAAATTGTGTTAATACCCCTCATTGTGTCTGCACTTTCAATGGAGCACAGTCACCTCACCAGGAAACAGCTGTAGCAAATAAAAATAATTATGGTTTAATTAAGGTGTCCACTTAGCCGTTGCTCTTGTTGACATTTTAATCAAACGGTCCTTGTTTGATTTCTTGCAAATGCAAATTGTTACACAGAGAGTATGTATGTTAAAGGGCAGTTCAGCTAAATCACACACAAGACAGTTTGTTTATTTAGGTCACGTGATGCCTGCCCCTGACACTCTGCTACATTTAGAAGAAATGAAAAATGGCACAGACTGATGTATAACTCGGGCACTACAAGCAATATGTGGTTACTCTGGATGATTCACAGACTTTCCAGTACACACATTTCATCAGGAAGTATGGAAGCTGGAAGAGCAGTTCATTATTTAGGCAGCATGTTGTACAGTAGCCCTCAGATCTCTGCAAAGATATGCCGTAGTATATGCTATTGGCTGGTGATTTTATTTTTTGTATTAGCTGTTTGTAAAAGCAGTGAATGAATCAATCGATGCCTAAAACATATGAGTTAATTATATAGATTAATGGTGTCACATTTGTGACAGCCCTGGGACCGTGATCATGTTCGGTTTGGCCTGCTCCTGTTCCCTCGGTTTTGTTTCAAATACTTCCTGAAAAATACAGTAAAACAACACACAAATGCATACACACACACATGCACAAGCAAACAAGTGCACACACCCCTCCACATAGTTAGTGAACCTGAATTTTGTGGACTGATCCAGAAGTCTGTCTTTGAGGATCTTGGAGGGTTTTCCCTCCTTTCTTTTGAAATCCTCTCTGACGTCATTTCCCTGATGATATGCTTCAAATGCAGTGATTTGTAGTGAGTTTTTTCCACACGCTGTCACAACAAGGTCATTGTTACCATGTCTGTCTTACTTCTTCTTCCTAACTTTTAACCTTTGGTACTTACGGCAATTCAAGAAAATGAGCACATAAACATTTTCAGGATTTAAATATTATAAAATATTAATATTGACTTAGTATTTTAAAAACTCCATTATTTTTGTTCACAAACTGAACAGTATGTACAACTTCAGCCACGCTGACATGGAGAGGCAACCTGCAGTAAAACATGTAAAATGCAGTTCACTTGGAAGTTTAATTAGATTTGAATTAACTGTCTGCTGGCTCACAAATTAAAATATATCACAAGCCTGTAAAACACTGTCATATTTCTGCGAGGTTGACATAATTTTAATGGACTGTTCCACCCGTCACATGGCAATGATACAAGGGATAAGAGATTTTGAAGGGTGAGGGAAATTTTTCCTTTATGCTGAGTGGAAGAGAGAAAAAGCAGCTCCTAAAGTGCTGAACAAGCTGGAGTGTGTGCATGTATGTGTGCATGCGTGTGTGTACATCTAATTCTATCTTTACACCCCAGTTTGAGTAACAGTGAGATTCAGAGAGAGTCTTCAAAGTGCTGGTTGAGAGTTCAGATTTGGTTTTAGTTTCAGGGTTAGAGTTGAGACGAGGGGATTAGTTGTGGGTAGGGGGCACAAGAATATGTGAGTGACCTTACAATGATAGAACTGCAAATATGTCCAAACATGTGTGTGTGTGTTTATGTACAATGTGTTATTTAAGATGTACTATGTGACTGCTGTTGTGGCAACAGTGAACAAGTCAGCACAACAACAGCACAACAGATGTTGTGGTGCCGCGTCATGGACCAGAGAGATACTCCGGTGATGTTTGTGACTCCAGTAGAACAGCAATGTTTGTTTATTATGTGTGCTTGCCCTCAGAGAGTAACTAACTGTGTGTAGGTGGGTGAGACAAAGGGAGGGTGGGTTCACTGGTGAACGTCTCCTTTTTGATGGGCTGCCCTTGGTGAAATTTCCCTTTGTGTTAAGTTAAACTTTTTGCAGAGTCATTGAGAGTGTCCATGGTACCATATAATTTGAACTCTGTGTGTTTGTGTGATGTGCGTGTGTGCGTGTGTGCGTGTGTGTGTGCATGTGTGCGCATGCGCATGTGTACAGGCAGCCCCCAAGTGTGCATCTGTTCCCCACTGGTCCAGGGTTTGTGGCGGTTTCACAGGCTGTGGTAGCTGGAGTCTCCTCTTCCTCCCTGCTGGTAGCCACACAGAGTGCAGGTGCTGCCTCCACCCTCTTCAGGTATAAACACAGTGTGACAGTGCATCACTGAGGACAAGTAAATCAGATCCCTTTATAGGTCATCTACTAGGATTTTCACACATATACAGGTACAAAAAAATAGCTGAATTTAGCCCCCACGCCTGGAGAAGCAAATGTTTAGAATCTCAGCATGTACAGCTTTCTGTATGTGTTTACTTAGTAACTTGACATTGCAAACATTGCTGCTGCACATGCATTTCCATGTGTTCTTGTGATTGATCTCTGTACCAGCTGATGTTATACCATTTCATACGTTGCTGTGGCTTAAAGGAAAGGAGCTAAAGTCTTCTGAAGAATGTGGGCATTGATCCCACTACCCCTAACATACAAAGCAACCACTCCACCATTTGAGCTAGTTCCTCCGCGTGCAAGCCTTGTATTCAATGCCAAGCAATGAGGAAAAACAACCCTCTCATGACCCTTTAAGGTCCTGGAAAGCAAATTAACAGTTTTGTTAACAAAAACTTCATACACATTTCAGAACTATTCCTGAAAACTTTAAAAAAAAATTGAACTATGTGGTTCTGAATTGTGGTATTGGACCAATAACTGTATTTCATAATTTCTGACTTGACAGTCCCAAAACAGAGAAACAATGACACTCTACCCTGCCGAGCATATTCCTCCCCTAATGATAGTACAGTCTAGAAATGTACACTATACAGCACTGGCATCAGTTGTTGTCCAGCTCGTTTCCCGAGTTGCTGCTAGTCAGATTGTCACGTTGCTGGCAGTCTATGCCATTTCTCCCAAACTGCGTCTTCCCTGGATGTGACAGTACGAACAGTGATGTGTCATGATGAGAAGAGGAAGAAGCGGATTGCTTTTGTAAAACGCCAAGTTGGAAAGGAAGCGAAGCTCACCACCAAAAGCCAACCTCTGCAGTTGAAATGGCCTCCAAAAATAACTGCGATTCACTGATAATCAGACAATAACAGAGCTGAACTGACCTTCCCACCTGTTGCTCTGCCTGTGTTGTGCGCTACTAGAAAAACTGACCAATCTGTTGCAGACTGAGAGGGACGAGGTTGCCAGTGCTGCTCTGGCTCAAAATACGACTGTGGCTCTGGTGGCCTGAACTTATACGGCTGTATTCTGCCAATATGGTTGCTGTTTCCCTTTGTATGAAGTTAACTGGTTAACAGGTTGTTTTTACTTACATTTCATCAAGTCAGTGGTACCTCACACTCACGTATTTTCTTCTCCTGGGATGGTTAGGACGATATTCACTAATTTGCACGAGATGCCTCAGTGTGATGTGGACAACTATCCCACCCCCTCTCACGTGTTAAGCCCTAGCATTTTCGCTATTTTGTTCTAGTAGTGCAAGAAGGACTGAAAGTAAGAAACAGCTAGCTCGACGAGGATGGGATTCGAACCCACGCGTGCAGAGCACAATGGATTAGCAGTCCATCGCCTTAACCACTCGGCCACCTCGTCCTCTCTTTGGAGGTGTTCAAAATTCAGATTTCTGCGTGGTGAACGCAGGAGCCTTAGGTCCAGGCTTCTAGGATTTTCACATTGGTACAGGAACACAGAGGAGCTGAATTCAGCCCTCAGACCTGGAAAAGTAAATGCCTAGATAGAACCTTGCCATTTACAGATTTTTCCGTGTATTGTCCTCTGTACTTGCCTCCTCCTTCTCTTTGACCTTGATGCCAGGCCAGACCAGATTTTCATATATTTGCCTTACTTTAAGAATAAGAGCTAAAGTCTTCGAGAGAATTTGGGCATTGGTCCCACTAACTCTGACATGATAAGCTCTACCAGTTAAACTAATCCCACTGGAGCAACATCAGGTCATTCCAATAACATGCAGCCAAGCCTCCAAGGACCAGACCTGACCTTGCTTACAACACAGACTTGATCTAAAGCTTCCTGTTGCTCGACGAGGATGGGATTCGAACCCACGCGTGCAGAGCACAATGGATTAGCAGTCCATCGCCTTAACCACTCGGCCACCTCGTCCTCTCTTTGGAGGAGTTCAAAATTCAAACTCTTGGTGGTAAACTCAGGCACCTTTACAGGTCAGCTTCTAAGCTTTCCCATTGGTACAGGGACACAGAGGAGCTGAATTCAGCCCTCAGACCTGGAAAAGCATGGAGACATGAAAGTCATGAAGTATTATGTAAGTGAAGTGCAAGCTGCATTTGCAAACGCATGAATTGTCCATACACGTTGCATACACGTGAACAGTACATGCATAAACTACCCTCATTAACGTTCATTCAGCAACTCCATACATATCCACCCATATCATACACATATCACCACTTACAAGCACTTTTCCCCATGTAACCTGCCAGGTTTGTGTTCATTTCCTCATCTTCTTTTAACCTACCTTGTTCCTTGTAATTATGTTGAAGAGTGTTTTTCTGTTTCCTGCTTTTACGATGTGAGATGATTGTAAGTATTTAGGCCAGAATACCACTGCGATGGGCAGCTGCAATTTCATTGTATTTTAATGCAGTGACAGTAAAGGCCTCTTATATTATCTTACACAATGCTACAGGAAGATATGAGGTGCACGCTCATAAACTCAGAGATGCATAGATTAATTAACATTAGTGCTTTGTCAATGTCACTTGTAAATATCAAAGCAAAGTATGAGTTGTTTTCATGTCAGTCATTTCCTCTGTATTGCTCACTTGCTTTTCCCCTTCATTATCTTCTTGATAAAACCTACAGTAACCTTCTCAAGAGTTGTGTAGGTAATGCTGAGCTTTTTCCTCCTGTAACTATCTGAATCACCAGACTAAACCATCAGTCCTTACCAGTCCAGTACAAAGAGGTGGAGAGGCTGGTGGAGTCCATCACTAACAGATTGACTGAGCTGCCCCTACACTCGTCGGCACATCGCCAAAGCTCTGTGAGTTGGATTTGCTTTTTGTTTTATCTCTAAATGTAAAATTAGAAAAGGTGTAAGCTGGTGATAAAAAGAAATGTCTCTGCTGTCTCAACGCTGCCCTCTCTTTTGGTGATTCTCCAAAAACGCCTACATGTCTGCCTTTGATGCTATCTGTTACCTGTCACACAACGTGTGGTTGACATGTTTGATCAATGCGAGCTCATTCTGCTGTGATGAACTGCGTGCCCTTTAATGTTTTTTTCATACTTGTCTGAAGTGACTGTCAAGACATGCCTGGATGTATTCATGTTCCAATCAAATACACAATAAATGTGGCTCTTTTTAATCAAACTGAAGCACAATAAAGATTCAAATTAAGATTCATGAAGCATTAATGGGACCTATAATTCACTGAAGAAACAGAAGGATTTCAGTGTTTCTCAGGTCTAATTGGAGAAGTTTTGTTGTTTTAAATAAATCTTTAATGATTTCCTTGAGGAAATCTTTTTTTGATAATCTGCTTTAATAAGATTCATTTTCTTGGATATGTGATTAAATTTGCTTGTGCAGTGATTCCTTGACGATTAACTTCAGCAGTAGGGGGGGAAAGGGTTTTTGTTAGACCTGGGCGGCGTGTGTGTGTGTGTGCATGTGTGCCGTGCCTGTGAATGTGTCTGGTATGCCTGTGATTGAATATCAATAGGTTTTTACAGCACCTTGATATTCAGAAATGTGGCCTCCAGAAGGTACAAATGTGGGACTTTTTCTCTGGTGTTTCTCTAAACTGATCCAGTAATAATGCTGAAAGGAGCTGCTATGTGAGATTTGCTATTACACAGCCGGCATTAGCTTTGACACCAGCCTCGGCCACTAGCTAACCAGTCGGGAGTCAAGCATCAAACCTCATTCCTTCATTCAGCATGAGTTGTCACCAGAAGTGGAAAGCAAGCATCAGTGTTAATGCTTGTTTCCACAGCACACTAATCACTAGCCCCACCCCCTTCCAGACCACCGAATCACTTCCTAACAGTGACTCACTGTAGCTTTCAGTCTGTCCTGATGACGTGGTGCTGCTCAGAGGGCGTACTGTAACCTCTTAAATAAATAATCGAATCCATTAATTTCCCTTACATTTACAAGTATTTTTTTAATTCACAAGAAACACAGATGTTTTATACTTAAGTGAATAGAATCTAACTCATCTTATTCACTTAAATCTGTTTACCATAAACTTTGTGTCTGCACCTTATTATGAAAAGCATATATCTTTAAATTCGCAAAGTCTAATGTGATAAATTATATCATGTGCTCAGATACAATCAAGATTTCACAGTGTCTATTCAGGTATAACACTTACACTGCGACACTTGTCCTTTGCAGGTGATACAATGTCAACTCAGTGTTTTATGAAAAAACTGTTGTGTCTTACTCCACTCTTGCTTTCTCCTTTCCTCTCTTCCGTCATTGTGTTCCTTTTGTTTTCTCTCTTCTTCCTCTCATCTCTCTCTGTTCATCTCCAGAGGGGTGTCCAAAAGTCAGTCCCCAGTAAACAGGCCTCCAGGTCCGAAGCCTTTCTGCTTCAGGCCCTGGTTTGTTTTCAGGCCGCTTGCAGGTCAGTACCTTTCCAAGTCACGTGTTCTAGGAATTAATTGGGATCAGTGAGAGAGTTCAAGAGTAAAAGAACTGACTCAGTAATGTATAAAGTGTTTTGGTCTCTAGCTGTTTTATGATCAATGCTTACTTACTTAAAAATTCTATTTTATACCGTATAGTGTCGTTTTGTTGCAACAGTTACAATTTGATCAAAGTAGTGCATTGAATCAAGTATTAAATTCTGGAAATCTGTGGAGTCACTGACATAGATATTTTCACCCTAAAGAAACATTTGTAGTTCAACTGTGAAAGAAACTATTTATTTAGGTCCTTGGTATATGAGTGCACCTGTATTTCATCTGTGTCTGTCTCTTGAATTTATGCCTGTGTGTGTCTGTGTGTGTGGGGGTCCAAGTCTGGCTGAGGAGTGTGCATCAGAGCCTATTCTGAAGGAGAACGTGTTCACAGCTCCAGCTAAGCAGAGCCACGCTCAGGACTCACTGGAGTCTCTGTGTCACTGTCTGCTTCACTGCTGCGACTCCATCTGGATACCCACCGTCATTGTAAGAGCTGGACACACACAAACGCGCACACCCGCATCATGGTCGTCTCATTTTAACCTGTTATCTCTCTGTCACACGCACTTGTAGCCAAACACTTGAGAAAATTCATCTCACAATTCCCCACTTCTCCTTTCTGAGAAATAGGTCACAATGATTACCATGCTCCGTCTGGCGGCTCCTCTAAATGACTGTATTAATAAGCACAGTCACACGGGTTCCGTCTTCATTAGCTTTGTGTACACATGGATCAATCAGTCTCTCTGCTCTAGTGCAACAATTTTTTTCCTATGTGGTATTTTTCTAAAGTTGGCTCTACTCAGGCTAAAAATCAATCAGAGAAGAAGAAATTGTTTACAGTTTTATATTTTGGTCATTTGTCTCTGATTTGCTGTTTGTGTGTGTATGCGTGTAGAAGAGGTGTGAGCGTGCACCCAACGCCGAGATACTGCAGCACTTCTACTCCATCCTATCCTCCCAGTTCACCCTCCTCCCCTCTCTCATGCCTGTCTTTGCAAATAAGCTGGGTGAGTTGATAAACAGTGTCTAACTTCAAATTAACAACAACTATCCCCATGATTTGATTTGATTTCTGTGTCACATACCTTTGATGTAAATGCCACACAGTTATCAGGTGGTGTCGGTTCCACTGTCCGTGTTGGCACACATTGTCTGACTGGGAGTGACAATCTGGATGTCGCTGTCTTATTAAAACTCTGCTAAATTGTTGAGCTTTGACTAGTGATCACTGCTGTGTATCTGAAAGACCTTTAAACAAGACAGGCTGTCAGTCCCTGGTGCATGAGAACGATACTACTAGAATACATTTTCTTAGCAGCGACAGAACCAATGTCACTGTACGATATCATACATTGATTAATTCATTCATTAATTATGAAACACAACAGTAATGACAGAGAAATACTGTATCCCTTCAGGAATGTTTT
This sequence comes from Selene dorsalis, assembly GCA_900303245.1. NCBI lineage: Eukaryota > Metazoa > Chordata > Actinopteri > Carangiformes > Carangidae > Selene > Selene dorsalis. Next base: position 52,593 of record OMNW01024986.1, read on the forward strand.
TTAAGTATTATATTAATGTTTTATAAGCAGATACCAAGTCTGCTAAATCGCACTGTAAAATCACTAAATCCTTTTGCTGTGTTCTGGGTTTCTGTTTTTTACTTCCTTGCTCTTAGCCATGCGAGCTGAACAGCTCCATGGGTGGCAGTGTTGGTCTGTCAGCCACTTGCTTCCTCTACTTTTGTCCAGACTGAAATTTCTCAGCAAGCATTGGAGGGTCTGCAGTGTCATTGGTGGTCTCCTGATGTTCTCTACAGCCTTTGTTAAGCATCAGTGTGCTGGTAGAGTCACTGTCAGCATTTAGCACAGCTTAGCGAGACCTTAGACTGCATGTCTGCTTTTATTTAGTCTTCATGAAATTTGCCCAAATATGTTTTTTTGTGTTTTTTAAGCGCCCAGAAGTGAAACTGAGTAAATGAGCCACTTAATGAAATGAGATATCAAGCATTCACAGTGGTCACATTCTTTTCAATCAAAATGACGGGCCAAGATGTTTCTCTTAATATTTCTGTCAGTGGCTGAGCTGTGCTGTGGTGAACTGAAAATTTAAACATAAAGTTCTCTTATGCCACGATGAGATTCATGATATCAGTAACTGGCGCAGGGACAGTCCACACAGCTCATGTTTTTAAATTAGCCCCGCTCTTTTAGTCCTGTTACTGCAGGCTCTGCACATACTAGAGCCGGTCCTCCTAGAAACATACAGCAGCAGCTCACACCTCAGAGAAACCAGGGGCCTGTGCTCGACCAAACCACATGAGAATACAGAGTATAGCCACACTACCCAAACATGTATCTCATCGAAGCTACTGCCCAATTGTTAATTAAGCATCTTGCTCACAGTACATTTTAAAATTTCAAACGTCCGACTAGACTAAATAAACTATAACACAAGCAATTTCAGCCTAAAGCCAAATTCCCAGCTAATCACACAATGAGAAATAAACTTAATTTCATTTCATTATCACATAAAAGATTGCATGCTGCTCTAAACCACTGAACCTTTTTATTTCTGTGGCTTGGTAATGTTGATGAAATTAAAATCCATATTTTTTGCAGTTTAAAAATATGGCAGGATTGCCATCATTTGATTCTGCTCTCATCAAAGAACCAGCTAAATGCCTGAATGTTGACTTGATGAAATTTTACTTCACTGCAGGGGAAAAACTAAGCAATCTGTCCAAAGCTAGCAGTCCACACGATGAGCCTCAATTATTGACAGGAATCTTGTTGCCTTGGGCATCGAGACAAGCTAAAGTAGTGGCATTAAAAAGAAACATAAGTTTTATATTTATGCTGCAAGCGATTAACAAAGCAGAACAGTATTCAGCAGATATGGCTGAGCAGTGCCTTGGCATGGGTCCAGAAGAAAGTGAGTTAGTGGCTTTATGAAATTAAGAGAGCACCCCTCTCTAATAAGCGAGAGATGCTCTCTCGCTCTCTCTAACTGCAGCACTGAAACAGCCAAGACATTAAAAACAGCTTTACGATACTGTTTTTTTCCACCTCCATAGAATTAAAACAGGACTGCCATCCCATTACTGCTAGTGTAGCCATGTGACGAGCCTTTCCCCTGATGCTAAGGAGTATTTTTAGAGGATCACATGCGTGGGGAACGTGGCTGATTTCTGCAATAATCGTGTCATAATGTTTGACCCTGTTTGATTGATTGATCTCTCTCTCTCTCTCTCTCTCTCTCTCTCTCTCTTTGTCTGTCTCTCAGCCACCACTCTGTCAAATGGCTCTCCAATTCTCCTCCTCTCACTCAGTACTTTTAAACCTCTGAATCATGCTTTTTCCTGTCCTTAGGCCGAAGAGTTGTTTGCTGCTTCTTAGCACTCAGCTGTTTAGTTGCAGAATTTGACTCAATGTGTGTACTTTATCATGTTTTTCTTTCCCTTCTGCCTGTGATGTACTTTAAAACATTTATTTTGAAAAATGTTACATAAATGGTGTTTTTTTTTTTTTTATTGTCCTCCTCCTCCTCGTGGCTCACTGTCTCATCCAACCTTTATCTAGCTCTTCTCCTCCTCTTCCCTCCAGCCTCCTCTGGTTTCTACAGGCTGGCTCTGGAACACAAAGGCCTCCTCTGTGCAGGAAACAGGTACACTGTAACAGGATAACCTAAGGACACACACACACAGGCAAACTCACACACAGCAATTAACAAAGCAGTGTTGTCCCAAAAGTGTGTGTGTGTTAGTTAGACCATGATGGCTCAGAAAGTTGATTTCTTATCATTCCCTGTTGAAGCATATTGAACAATGAGGCAGATAACACAGCTGAGGCATCTGTCATTTCTGAGTCACTCTGTCTACTTCCTTCCATTAAGCCAGTCGTCTCAGCAGTGTGTCTGTCTCAGAGCAACAGATCTGCAGCTTCAAAGACCACTCTGTTTGATTGTGTGTGTGTGTGTTAGTTTTAGCTGTTTTGTGAGTGTAAGTATATGCACTTTCGTTGTATGTGTGTATGTGTGCGTGTACGTGTTAAAGTGCATCTGTTTGCGCCTCCGTATTACTGTGGTCGTAATTGTGGTCGACTCAGTAGGCTTTGAGCCCCCCGTGCTGTAATGAAACTGAACCATGCCGTGTCTGTTTCAAAAAGACTAAGTCAAGGCACATTCTGTCCTTTGTCTTGCTGTTCACTTTTCACGATAATGACCATGCATGGAGAATATGTGCAGTGCTTTGTCTCAGGTGCCCTCATTTTTTCTTTATTTCAGCTTTCCTGCTCTCTCCCTCAATGGCCTTTTCTCTGCATATGTGTTTATTTTCTGTCTCATGAGTGTTTCTCCCTCTCACCAATTCTTTCAGGAACCCAAATCTAAATGCATCTTGCTGTGGTTTTCTACAGAAACTCAGCATGTGTCTGCTCTCCCAGTCAAACCCTGCTTCTGGCTCCTACCACGATGGTATGCAAATATGCACAGACACTTGCACCCCACACACAGCTACATTCAGCACCAGTAAAAAACCCTGTTGTTCCTCTCAGTTTCCAAGCAATGATGTCACACAACCAGTGATCTGAAGCTGCTATGTTGAAAGGAACTGTTGATGGTGTTTAGCATTTGTTTGTTTTGTATAAAGAATGTCAAGACATTTGTACGAAGCACAAATGTTTTGAAGAGTAATTTTATCTGATCTCACAAAATTAGGTTAATTTGTTCACATTTCATCAAAGCTCAGAATTTGTGACTATTCAATATTAATAGGATATCTCACATACTGGACTCAAGATGTCTCCTACTTCACTGAAAACTCTGGAGGTTTGAAGTTTTCATGTCAGACTTGATGTGTGATGATCACACTTAGATCTGAGCTCTAATGTCAAACTGCTCAAACTTTATTCTGTGAAATTCAAACATCAAAGTAACAATAAGAGAAACACATTTCTGAAGACTGAGGGCCTTTGGATGTAACATATAACACCCGTGGATATTTATGACCCAACTGACCAGTGAGGAAATCATTCATTCATTAGTTATTCGCTCTGTCATGGATTTGTCTAAAGGCTTTTGTTATGTTATGCTGATGCACATTAGAAGCTCAGTCACAAATTGTTGTCTAATGATATGCGAAAAAATAAGTCGATTAACAAATGAGATTGCAAGTCTCGATTTTAGTGGCAATGGTCATTTTACATTTTTACTGGAGAAAATATAAAAATGATGATGACTGCTGGGGTCTGTGCCAACATGCACTGTTGAGAGAATAAGATTTGTAGGCCAGGAGACTGATGTAGCACCACAGTGCTTCAGTTATGAAGTATGTATGACATGTTTTACCACATGTTACCTCTGACTATTGTGATTTTGATAATATATTCCAATCAGTTGCTCAGTCCTATTACTGTGCATAGAATGTGTCTCAAAACAGGTGTATACTGACAGCTTTTATGAATATATGGCTTTTATTTAGAAAAAAAAGAGAGAGAGAGAAATCTTCTAAAACAAAAAATTGTATCACAGTAGAAAAGTAAAGTCACATTGTAGTGTTTGTTCAGTGTCTGTGCTGCGTTGTCTCTCTGTGTGTGTCTCTCTCTCTCTCTCTCTCTCCCCTTCGCCCACTCTTGCGTCTTCTCTCTCTCTGCCCCCTCTTGCGATCCTCTTTATGTTTACTTCAAACATCAAACACATAAAACAAGACTCTC
>OMNW01024990.1:0-18377 GCA_900303245.1 Selene dorsalis
AGAACCAAGACCAACAGAACCGGAACCGGGACCAGAGCCACAGGGGAACCCGGACGTTACAGGAACCGGGAGTAGGACCGGAACCCGAACCGGAACCGGGACCGGGAGACGAACCGGGATCGGGACCGGAATCGGAACCGGGACCGAGACCGGGACCGGCACCGGGATCGGAACTGGGACCGGGACCGGGACCCGAACCGGGATCGGAACCGGGACCGGGATCGGGATCGGACCAGATCCGGGCACAATTCCCTCCCGCCTCTTAGGCCCTGAACCCTGACTGACTTAATCTTATTTTGGTGAGGTATACAATAATGATTCCAGTTTACAATACTTGTTATTGTTATGCAACAAAGTTTCTACCACAGGGAGTAAGAAGCTCAGACCTGCTAGCCTAGCATGCTGGCATAGGAACAGTAGGCTGGACACTGATAATTCTCATGAATGTCAGGACAAATGGTCTCTGGCCGTCCAAAGTTACTACAGCTGTCTATATACTGGTGAAGTAGACTCTCACTCTGGTGGTCCTGGGGACATCACACACGTTGAGATGATGTGCTGTACACATGATCCCTGCCCTGTAGCTGCTGATAGTGGAGCTGTGCTTTCTTTTAACATGCATCTTACATATGAGCCTTATCTGACAGAGAGGCCAGGTGAGGAGAGCAAATTATAAAGACAGTAGACCCCCCCCCCAGCCAGGGGTTAAACTGCCATCAGTATGCCCTGTAGTCTTTTTCGCTACCTTGGTGCCCACCATTTGTTTGTAGACACCACAAAGTACACACTGAACACAGGTCGTCAGTTCACTGCACTACAACTCTACACAACCCCAGCACCCAAGAAAAAAAACAGGATTCCCACAGTGTAAAAACACAATGCCTGTGTATTTTGTGTATTTAACAGGGTATATTCTGATTACTATGTGGAAAACCCATCTACAGTACATTGCATCTTGTTTAGTGGCTGAGTGACAGGGGAGACTGAAACGATCCAGAAAGGCAGATGCTGCACATGAGCCAGTAGGAATATAAACTGAAGTTGCGTCCAATCAGATCCTAATAGACCTGAAAAAACAAGCTGTGCCAGGCTTGTAAGTCACCAGGGTCAAGATGCTTTGATGCAGGGGAGTCAGACTTTTGGATAACTTCTTCAAAGACTTTCTCTGGCTGCTCAGAAAACCAGAACAACTGCTGAATGGTTTCTTCAATTCACAGCTCACCTCCATCTGACCTGTGAATCATGAAAGCATCTAGTTCCAGTGTTTCCATTATCTACCCAAACTGGATGTGACTGATCATCTGATTTTCTTTGTTCTCTTGGAAGTACTTCACTCTCTCAACACACTGATGTGTACAAATAATCACTAAAATAAAGGAAATCCTTGTTTTTAAGCTACGTCCATCCAGATGACAGACACCAAACATGCAGTAATGTGACATTCGTCTTGATCAGCCAACCTTGACGGTAATTAAACCTTTTAATTAATGTAAGTGTAAAAGGCAATCTGTCACATCGCATTGTCCAGTTTGATGAAGAACAGAAGCTCTGGTCTCACATTAGGATTGTGTCTTTGTTGGACTTGTGTAAGTTTGACCTCTTCTGTGTTTTTCCCTTTGCCATGCGCTGTGGAAATAGAGCAGGTGATAAATTAAAGGAAACGCCTGAATGGACAAGTGGAGAAACAGGATGGAAATGTCCCCAATCACAGTACATAAGAGCTCAGTGGTTTGATGGGTGTGAAAGTGATGTGAATCACATGTTATGGCCTTGGCAGCCACCAGATCTCAGCCCAAATGAACACTAAAGGGAGTTCTTCAACTGACATGTTTGACAGTCAGCATTGAAGGTCTGGTTAGATTCACAATCCTGTCCTCGCTTAGACTCGCTTGCGGATGATGCAAGCGAGTCAGACAGCTGTGGACACACAGTGTTATGCTAGTATGCTTGTTTGGAACTGCCATGCACCATAGCCTCAGCTCCACACACACATACATATACATGTCCTGATTACCTGGGAGGTAGGCACAGCCAGACACTGCCAAGATGGCAATGGTGTAGTAATCCATTCTCAGCTTCAAAACTCCTCCTCAGAAACGTATGGGTAATGTCACAGAGGCCACATCCATCTTAAGTACTTACATCTACATTTGTTATTTGTCTACATATTCCACTGCAAAACAGTCAAAACAACAACATCTTTTCAAGAAGAAGCAGAGCTGCATTGTCTGCTGTATATTTGTTCATTGAAAGATTTGTTTTAGTTGTGAGGGTGGTGGTAAAACTTCTCACACAACCTCTCTTCAGACTCGGTGTTGTTTGTTTTCCTGCTCTTGCACAGTTGGTGACCTTATCGCGTTGAGGCCACGCATTTTGTATTCATTAGAGGTATAGTTTTATTACCAGAATGAACATAGTGGAAATAAGATCAAATAAATTCAAACAATATACAGCCCTCTCTTCATTTTTACCAGGTGCACAAATAAGTGGTTCTACAACAGCCCTGCAGACAAACAAAAAAAGAAACAATGCCACAAAATGAGAACAAAACAAGGACAGCAAATCCCAGATGATGAAATGCCTGCACAGGGACATTAGCCAGCCTTTTGGTGGACACCTCACTGATCTGAGATGTCCTGGATTTAACAGAAGAGAGTGGAGCAGAAGAGAAAAGACTGAGAGAGAAGATTTTCAGAGAGCACAGTAACAGGGAGGAGAAAACAATAAGCAGAGGAAAATGATCAGTGTATGAAGCGTTCGTGGAATAATTGTGTTGATGCCAAGATTCTCTGAGGGAGATGGAGGGAGAAATGGGGTACAACAGAGGACAGGCTCAGCAGTGCACGTGGGACTGCGCTCAGAGATGATGAACACGTTTGCAGGCAATAATCTATAAGCTGTGTGTGCAGGCAGGGAAGAGGACCGCGTGAGCATGTGAGCCTGATGATGGTGCACGCAAAGCAGAGTCCTCCTGGGACAGAGGAGAAGCTGATGAGTGTGGATGCACGTGAGGTGGCCTCTTTGTGTGAATGTGTGTGTGTTTAATGGAGACGAGTAGAAGAGAGGAAAAGATGGAGAAAGGAGAGGAATGAGAATCCTGCTCTGCATCAAGCTGCAAGACAGATTTACGGATAATATACTGCAGCAAACGTGCCAGAATATACTCCTTCACCTTTTGAACTTACATAGTTGGCCCATTATCTATATGCAACAGTACCAACAAAGCAAAAACTTCTTTCAAATGTTATAAAAATACAAACATTTCTTATTTATGGAAGTATTCACACCATTTGATGTGGTGCTTTACATTGAGCTCAGGTGCACCCTCTTTGCTTTTACTTTTCTCCAGATACCTCTAAAACTCTAAATCTGGCAAATGATTTACAAAGGCATGAATCTGTCTGTATACAAAAGATCTAGATCCAAGCCATGAAGTCCAGTGAACCCTCAGCAGACCCCTTATGGTGACATTATGTAAATATATGGACAAGGTTATAAAAACTTTTCCAAAGCTTGCAGTGTTTACAGCCCTGCTGTGAGCTCTATCATTGTGACATGGGAAATGTTTGTAGCTGGACATCTGGTCAATCTGGGCAGAAAGGCCTTGCTCAGGGGCCGTGACTGAGGCCCCGCTGGTCAAGTTAAAAAGCTTCAGACGTCCTCTGAGAACTCAGATGTCACACCCTTCACACAACCTAGACTTTACTGATGGCTGCGCTATTAACATGGTGGCAGCAACATGACATGGCAGTGCTCCTCTTTTGTCATCTGTAACCTGTAAACACTGACAATAATCAATAATTAAAGTTTAAGAATGAGAAGAAGTGTTTGTCAGGGTTTGTTATTTAGCTTCATCTCTAAGTTTTTTTCCCTTCAGACTTTTTCTGATTTAACTTATTATACTTGGTAATAACAAAACTCAACATGAACGACAGCCGCTCACAGAAGATATTTAGTGTTGTGACAATGCAGTTAATGAGAAGTTTGAGGAAATATAACCAATAATCAGTGGCATTGTGTGCGTCAGAGACACGTCCTCTTGTGTAACACTTTTCAGGAAAACTACAAATAGCGCAGTGGATGATTTTCTCCTGAAACGTGTCCTTCTTGTGTGGAATCTTGAAAATAACCCCTGGCGCACAAACACGTGGAGCTGTTTTGAGATGTTTCAGCTGAGCACAGTGGTATTAACCCTGTAACTTTTTCTCTGTTCATTCTCAACTGAATTCAGCGTCAGGAATGGTGATCTTAGTCTTGTCGTCCTGCATCTTTCAAACACCAACACAACTAATGTGCACTCACTGCAAGATCTTACACAAACAAACCTGTGATAATTAAAATGAGCAGCACCTTCAGACATTTTTATAGAAGTTTAAATGACACTAAAACATGTTTGGTTCCCTATGGACTTCTGGATCTTGTTTTTTATGTTTCGTTCTTACTGTCCCTCTCAAATGTTCTTGTGTCTCCACCTACAAATGACAAACAATGCATTTTTGCAAAGTGAAAATCATGTTAATCACTATCATTATGTCACATTTCCTCACAGACACTCTGACGCTGGGTGGATGTTTTCCATTGCAAAACACACGTCTCGGGTTCTGTTTGCAGGGCTGCTTCCATGCAAACACTGTCTTTGCTCTTTGCAAAACAGTCTCTCTCTGAGGCTCTTCTTAGTCACTCTGACCTTCCCAATATCAATTTTCTACATTCACTAAAATAAATGTAATTTGTGGGATAGATATTACTTTTTTTTCTTCATAGTGAAATCCAACCCTGTCGCACTGAAATTATGTGTATAGAATAATAAATAGTTCACATTCTGCTTAATGTAATAGTTGTCAGTATAATGTTCACAAGAGACATGGTCTAAGTGAATGAAGAGATCATACACAGGGAGGGTTGATGACACCAGTCACAAGCCACATCACTTATTGATTGACAGCTATAAGCTTCCACCCCATAATGGCCTTGTCTGATTGATCATGATGTTGAGACTTTAACTTTAAAGTGAAATATATCTTCACTACTCCCATGATATTCAATTAGAATATGTTTTGCATCATATTTCAAGTACAATATATTTAAAGAAATATTTACATATTTCCAACCATAATCTTTAGTGCAGCCACAATAAATTATTATTAAAAAATGACTTTGAAATAATGTATTTTAAAAATGTGTCTTTTTTCCAGACATGTTAAAAGTGAAATACTTAGTCAAATATGAAGTTCAATGTACGTCAGGTACCGAGCGCTGACAGCATACATAATGGTGAACAGTTTTTTCCCTGGTACTCTGTCAGGAAATGAAGCCTCAGATCTCATCACTAAGAGGATTACTTGGAAAAAGACTCGGATATCTTGGAATCACTGCTGGGGAATGCACAGTATGCTCATAAATCCCTCTGTCATTTGTCCTCTCAGGGCACAGGATGACTTTAGGATGTGAATATCCTCCAATCTTTTTCTTATAAATAGCGAAATGAAAAACCTATGTGGACTGAATGAGACAGCTTAAGGCAAAAGTTTCGTATAAACCACTCAACTAAACTGAGCACCCACACTTATTCTAGTTTCGTATGGGACCTTACTTGTTTTTGAAGGGACCTTATTAACAAGTATTTTCTGAGTAGCCAGAGCTGCCAGATGGTTCAAAATCAAAAACACATCAGTGATCTACACTTTTGCACTGGTTGACATGTTCTTTGAATACAGTAAACACTGTGGTCAACTTTAAGTCAATACACAGTCCAGCTGATTTAAATACTGCGTAGAACACTAAACGTGTGTTAATCGACAATTTAAAATAGTCCCTGAACAAATTCATTATTGATTTATTTCTTCTGATTGGGATTTGCTTAAAACTACACTGACCAACTGTTCAGAGTTCTTGTCCATTAAAACCCTCTGTTTTTTATTATAGTAACATTATGTGCTCAAGAAATCTTTGAAAACACAGTAATAATTGGGCATATATTTATTTAATATGATATGAATATGAACTATTATTACTTGAACTTATGTTTATTTTCTATTAAATATGTATTGTATGTATTTTTCCATTGACTTTGAAGCAATGTCATCATATCTACTGGGTTTAAAAAAAAAAAAAAAGAACCTGAAGTAGCACAAAGAAACTTAAGAGTCATCACTCTAAAATCACATGGAGAGACTGTGCAGTGAAGAGCAGAGTATAGTCCTCTCCTCATCACTGAGTCTGTCCACGCTGTAACTCCCTGAGGCAACTGAGAGAGCTTCACATCAGGTCCCGTCTGGCTTCAGCAGCAGCCCGTGGTGCCCTTTCATGGCACAGCAGCCTGGGATGGATGAATCGAGTTGTCTCCTCACTACCTGCCGTCTCCACTCACCTTGTTTTGTCACCCCAGAGATGCTTGTGGTGTTGGTGAAATTAGGTAGTGCAACTTTCTGTTAGTGCAACTTCTGTGAGGATTCATGGCGCCGTGGTGCAACCTATCATGGTAGACAGCTGAGAAACTGAAAAATGCAACTGCACAGAGGAAGTGTCACTGCTGATCTCTTTGGTATGCTAACTAAGAAGAGGGATGTGTGATGCCTGGCTGAACGTGATGCATCGGATCATCAAATTTACTCTGAGTCATTCTCAGCTGTTTAAAATGCATTTCCTCAACCGTTTCCTGTAGTAGCACAGAAAACTCTGCTACCTTCTCTGACCTTCGCAAGCACTAACTCCTCGGCCCCGGGTGCAACTGAGTGCAACATGTGCAGAGAAATATGGAAGTGGTCAGCTGCTTACAAGAACATCCCATTACGACAAGTTCTCATTCCAGTTTCCAAGATTTTCCTGATCTCAAGTCCTCAGTGGGCTGACACTGGCCTTTATCTGGTATTTTACAGCCCACCCTTCCCCAAAAACACTGAAATACAAGAACTCTATGCAAGGTTTTGTCCAGTTATGTCAAAACCACATGCTCATGTGGGTTGACTTCCCTCAACTTCCTTTCTTTCAGTCAATTCATTGACTGTCCGCATGCGAAATATGTCGAAAAGATGATAATAAAGATTAGACGGTGACTTGCTGCACAGCCATGAATCCCACTCAGACCTGATGAGCAGCTAAAAGTGTGTCATGAAAAACTATGCGTGCAGAGGAGGCGTGGACTGATTCTGAAGTACGTCAATCGCTTTACACAGTCGTCGCAGGGCAAAGAAAAGAGGGCTTTGTTTAAAATCAAGCCGTTTCCCATTCCAGTCAGATGCCACATAAAAGCCTCAGAATGACTCAGATTTAATAGACATTCACATTCACTCATCATATACTGAAATAAAAAAACAACAGCACACTGACTCAACACAATAGCTGACTCTTTTGTACTTGGTTCCCATTCTTCAGACCCTTTATGCTCCTCTTTGCCCTCCCATGACTGATGAGCAAACATGATAATGAACGTAAGCGGTGGACGAAAGTCTAGAATTATTGGGCGCTGAATAGGCACGGCTTTATCTCAGTCTTGTTTTTTTCTACGTCCACTGTCGCCTACCTTCCTCTGTATTACATGTGACTCATGCTACATCTACAAAGTGAGAGTTTATCAGTGCGTCAGTCTGATATCTAGTTTATGGTACATGTTGGGGGGGGAGAAACATTGAAAAGACTGAATATAGAATATGAAAATCTTGGTTTGAGTCTTTCAAGATTCAATTACATATAACGGAATTTTTTGCCTCACTTTACATTCAATGGATTGTTGTGAAAACCTTCACGCAAATGAATCTAACTGACCAATCCAGTCTAATCCAACTTTATTTGTTAAGCACTTGAAAGCATCCACAGTGGACCCAAGTGCTGTACAGAATAATAAGTAAAGGACATCAGAAATAAAAGACATAAGAGCTCACATGATAAAAGACACACAACATGAGTAAAAATACTAGCCATATAATAAAAACAGTCAAATGTCTCCATAACATTTTGATGTTATGTTTGGTCTGGTGGACTGACCCAACCACTGCCTCCTGAAGGTAAAGAGCTAAACTATTTGTCATGAAGACGCTTATCTGGTTCGCGCATGCCGTCTCCAGTCTGAGTGCCGTAAATCATTTTCGTCTGGTGGACCACTGCCTCCCGAAGGAAAGAGTTACACTAAATAGCTTATCTTCCTTCTTTGTAGGGGCTTTAACTTACGCTGATTTATCTGTCCAACCATGTGGTGTACTTAAAGAGGAGCTATGCAGGATTTTTACCATAATTAAACAACTTTGGAGTAATTGTGATAAATGACTTGTAACTTGTTACAGGGAGAATGGAGGCTCTCTGCCTTCAAAATAGCATCTCTTGGCTGAAAACCAACCTCGCAACATTAGTGCAGTACCATGTGACTCCACTTTTGCATTGTCTCTAACAGGTACATTATTATGAACCCCCTGTAGTGTTGCCATGTTTGTTGTTGTAGAGCTGTGTTTTATCGTGTTTCATCATTTCAAATCTTCATACAACAAGAGAACATAAATGGTCCGTCACAATGATGTCACACAAAACAGCTGCTGCCATTGCTGTGAGTTTTTACTTTATAACTGCTGATGGTCAGTTGTCAATCAAACAGTGCAGATTGTTGTAGTGGGATTTCTAGCTCCTAGTAACTACTCAACAAACTTAGGAAAAAGTCTCACTCCTTACTGGAAATTTAGAATCCACCCCTTCCTGTGAAGAGTGTATTTGAGAGAGATGAGAGTGTGTCTTTACACAACAAGTGTGTGTGGCTGCCGTCAGCATTATTAGGCCAGTGGACATCTGCCTGGCCCGTGTTTGCAATCCCAAGTAGCCTGAGCCTAACAGCTACATAATGAGGGTGCAAAGCAGCTGGTCTCTGTGTGGATGTGTGAGTGTGTCCTTGCCTTTAAATGTGGACACAAAGCAGTCATTAGGTGTGTGTGTGTGTGTGTGTGTGCATGCATGTGAGTGCATGTGCATATGTGTGTGTTTAGCAGATAGTCAGGACACAAAGCAGCCTTTTTAGACAGTGCAAAATTGTCCCATTCCCCACTGAGGGGGCTGTCTGAGGACAAGGGTCTGTGTGTATGTGTGTGTTTGCGTGTGCATGTGTTCTCTTAAAACATAATATTGTCACAAACAGTGTGTGTGTGTGTGTGTGTGTATCCAGATTTATATCAGTGAGTCTACTGGTGGATAGATTGTATGTATCTTCGTCACAGGACCCTGTGTCTCATTCACAAATAGTTTCCACCTCAGGTCAATAGCAGTTGCTTGGATGCTGGTGAAGCTTGTGTCCACACACACACACACACACACACACACACACACACACACACACACAGACTCCCCCTCTCTCACTCTCCCCCTCTGTTTCTAAGTCACACAAGCATATCCTTGCATGTATATCATGATGATCCCTGCCACAAGGGAGAGGTTCTGAATAAGACAAGGGTAATAGGAGGAGGAGAGGACGCCAAGATTACTAAACAGCCAAAGCAGAGGCCTTAAGCTGGTGCTGTTAACTCAAACCTTCTCCTGACTGTTTGGAGAGCCTCCAGTGAGATGTCATTTCATGTTGTGATAGACGATAGAACTACAGTTTCCCTGATGGATTTCCCAAAAGAGATTAAATATCATCATGACTTTTCTTTGCCTGTCATCTTTGGCTAATTGCGTAGAATTACATCATGATAGGGCCCTATGATATGCAAGAGAAGAAAAAGCTGCCAGTCATCTATCAAAGGCTTTCAGCATGGTATACTTTGAGGAATTACCTTTCAGTGGCCAGCATAAACAGGAAGACTTTTGGAGGGATTATGCCATCTTAGTTAAATATTGTCTGGGTAGCATCATACTCTGGGCCAAGATCTAAACATGGCATTAACATTCATCAAGGCCAAAATAACAAGGTCAGGTTCACGTACTCACCAATCATGTGTGTAAATAGCTGCAGAGTGCAGACAGGATGCATCATAAGGGAGGAGTGGCGCTGCATCTATCGCAGAATACACTCACAAGTTAATGCAGTCCAACACAGCAGCCCTGCAATAAACACTCTTTCATGGAGGTTTTAATGTTCACTTTGTGTTAATTCAGCTTTTATGGCCATTTTGGAGACTGCAGTTTGTGGTGCCGTTGAATAGTATAGCTCTATATAGACAGGTGGACACAATGATAGGTTTCTGTTATTTAATGAGTGTAGGCTTAATGACATAATCAGCTCTCTATGTAATAGAATACAACATAACAGCACCACAAACTGCAGTCTCCAAATTAAACATATAACAATGAACATCCTTAGAGGGAGGATTTATTGCAGGACTGTGTTTGACTGCATTAGTTTTAGTACCTGAACTGTCACCGGAGTGCATCTTTGCAAATCATGCATTTGCTTTCTTTTGTGATAAACAAGTGAGCAATGGTATGATTTCTCTGACATGTCACTGCCTCTTTTCTAATTCTCTCTGCAAGTTGCTCTGAACTTTATATTTTGATGAGATAAACCATAATAAATGCGATTAAATCGCTGCTTGCTGCACATCAACATGTTGTTGCTGCTGTGTTGTGTTTGCTTTGCTGTCGTAGGGGTGAGCGTCTGCAGCACCAGCAACGGCTACAGCCACAACCTTCTATCACCTCTTTTCATCTACTCCACCTCCCTTTCCCCTTCCCCTCTGCCAGCCTCCAAGCTACAGAGTAATGGAACTCCCTACACAGAAACAAGATACGGTGTATAAATGGGATGCAGAGGGAGAGAAGCTATTTCTTCCTACTGAAAGTTATGGGCCGGGTATCGCAAAACTACAGTCGTGGCAAACACAGCCCCTCGTTCACTGGTAAGAGTAATCACACCAAACAAGGAGCAGGGGAGGGGAAAAAATAGTGCAACTGAAGAAAAGGTGAGTTCAGTGGTGGAGAGCTGGAAAAAGGGGAAGGGGAGAGGGACAATGGTGGTTCAAAGAAGAGTGTCAGTGACCCTCCTCTGCCTAGTATTTCAAGACACTCACTGATTTATAACAAGCAGCTGAAATGTACACAAAGCAATGCATTACAGGAGATTAAAGGATTAAAAGCCTGGTGTGCGTTTTCTTAGCTACTGCACTCCCTCCCTCTCTATATATACACATACATACATATATATAAGTATGTATATACATGCTCATAGTTTAGATTTCTCACTCTCACTCTTCTCTTTTTTTAGTCTTTTTTCCCTCAGAAGAATATCTTGATCTGAAAAAAAATAAAAAATTGAAGCACTTTTCACTTAGATTTGATGTTGCCTTGAATCTAATAGTTGTTTTTCTGCTGCACAAGGGCACTTCACCATAGTTTACAGCAAACGAAGGTTAAAGTTGCTTCTGGTGGGGAGAAAAAAACAAAACTGAAGAGTGAAATTTTTCTCCCACTGAGTAAAAAACAAAACAGAAAAGCACTTTTTTTTTCAACAGTGCAATTGTTACATTGAATAAAGTCCACATATTTGGCATGACGTTTGTTATAATCTTTTATCTATTTTAATATTCTAGATAAACATTTTAACCATATTCCATGCTGTGAAAATATTTGATAAGTTATGACTTACCAAATGTATTATACCGTACATTCAATGTCCTGGACAAAAGGACCAAAGGTTTTCTAATAAATAATGTGAAACAAAAGTATTTAATTTATGTATATGTACACCGACTGAAATCCCGCTTTGTCTCATGGGATGTATGGATGTACACGGAGCCTTTCAACCTGTCAGCTGATGTGTTAAAGTAGAGCGAGATTGGTTGACTTCATTATTGAACATCATTTTTTCTTTCAGTCATGTTTTATTTAATTTACTCTATTGATATATTCAGTCTGACTTTCTGCCTTACCAACATTTTCATTTATTGATTTTCCGCATGTTCCAGAATGACTTAGAAAAATTCACTGGGTAATAAACTCTTCACTTTAAATCAAAGTTGGCTTTCACATAGATTTCACTCAGCCAACCTGTCTGTGAACAAAAAAGTCCGCGAGCCTCAAAGATAAAACAGAACATGCTGCACATTATTAATCTGTGAAGACTTATAGAGAAACTGTTTCGCTCTCCAGTGTAACTGTATTCACCTGTAGCAAGTTTCCCCCCTTTCTTTTTAAAGAAGTATCAACTAAATAAGGGGTTGTGCAAATGTCAGGGGATCTGAGAGCGAGGGGGCTGCAATCCGGTGCTTGATGTGTTTTGGTGTGTTGTCTTAGCCCACCATAGCAGGCTGAGGCGATCAGAATGGCATGACAGAGGGAAATGCCTAAGACAGGCCTGGATAAACATGCTGAGGCAAGATACTGAAAGTCTCCCACTCTTTCTCTTTTTCTCTCTGACACACTGTCTGTCTTTCTTTCTGTCTCGCTTTTTCAATTTTCTACTCTTGCTCCCTTCCTTCTTTTCCCCTTTTAATCCCTCTATAACTGACATTACTGCCTATGTTTGCTACAAGAAGCCAGCCACTTGGGATTTCTAAATACCCAGGAAGCAGACAAAGCAATCTAAACATTTAAGAAAAAAAAAACTGACTCAAAATGGACACTAAATCTCCAAGTATGGAGATTTGCCATGCATGTATACAAATTAACGTTCCTGTTTGACAGTTTGTATACAGCATGTGGAGGCAAAGTGAGTTTAACTGACAGTCTGTTGAGATAAACGGTAACGAGGAGAGGTTCACGGAGACCAGGGTGGTCATAACACAAGCAATTGGTTTTGACAGAGGAGGGATGTAGTTAATCTTACCAGTACTTATCACCACTCTATCTCAGTGGGCACTGTGATGTGCATGCATGGTAATACTGGTGTCTGACCCAGATAATGAATACAGCTTTTCTTTCCCCAACAGCCTCTCATGACTCTCCCTCCCTGGATTCCATTTAAGTTCCAGACTCCCTCTGACAAAAACTGGGCTGTGCACCGGCACTTCACAAACTGGCACCAGGTGTGATGTTTTTGTTGTTGTTGTTGTTTTTTTCCCTTCCTCGATGCTAGTTGTGCTTGCCATCTTCCCCCCTCTTATTCAAACTAGTCCTATCTCTCCTCTTAATGCTCTTATGGTCAGACATACTGCATAACTGCAGCCGGTTTTTTTCTTGTAACACTCCCTCATAAATACGGCAGAAAATGTACACACATTCACGCACTACCTCATAACAACCCTACTGAAAGGAGCTCGGTCTCAAAGTAATCCTTTCTGACTGCTCAGGACAAAATCTGTTTCAGGAGAGTAGGAAAACGCTGCACATGTTCATATTCATATGCTTATTTTTAGAGGGAAGAAAAGGACAGTAAACAGGAGTAGAAAAGGAAGGAGTTTGGCGTGTGCTCGTGCATGTAAAACCTACACTTAAGCTGTGTGAATCTATGTATAAGGTTATCTCAAAAAAAGAAGGAAAAAAAAATCCACCATTCTCCTTAAAACCCAGGTACATTTGTTGGGTTTTTGATTGAAAAAAAAAAGCCTGACAGACAACTACAAGCACAGATTCTTCACTGGGCTCCACGGGTTCAGAAATCACCTTAAAATATCTCTGCTGGACTTGAATTCTCAGTCACGGAACAATGCATCCTGGCATTCAGGGATGCAGTGGAGGCACACACAGCCCAAATGAACAGTTACATGAAAACACTTTTCAAATCGATCAGTGCCTGAGGCAAAACTCCCATTCATGATTGTCCTCTCAGCAGTCAAGTTTCAGGATGCAGGCCTAAACCTAAGTATAACCATGAAAGAAAACAAATATCCTCAAGAGTAAACTCCTGAAACTGTAAAGCGCTGCCCACCTGTTCACCTGCTGTTTGAGTTTACTTTACACTTTGACATTATCGTCTTGCTTTGGCTCAGAACGGAAAGTTAAGTGTAGTGGTGTTAGGATGGGCAGTACATTTTGTGCAGTGCAGGAAACTAGCATTTTCACTACATCTCAACTTCCTCCATTGCTGCCTCCAGTCCGTAATCAGTCACTCAATCTGCTGATTATTTTTCACAACGATGTGCCACAAAATCCAGTTCAAGGAGAGATCACCAAATCAGAACAGCAAATCAAACAGCAGCCAAAAACAGCAAATTAGTTAATTAACATTACTGTAAGACCAAATGTCAAACTCTTGACATTTAACCACCTGGAATCATCAAATGTTTGCCAATTTTCGATTGAAATATGATGTAAACATTTAATTCTTTATCAAAGTTTCAGTAGTTTACCTCATGTGCACATTAAATTTTGTGCATGGAGGATTACTAGCGGTGTCATAATATACTCAGAGAATGACTGAGGTTTTTGATTTGGAGCTTCACCAGCAGCCCAAGACTATGACCATGAGGCATGCAGGAGGCATGCAGGAGCCATGGGGAGCACAGATGGGGCCTGTAGCAGAAGCCTGGGTTTCACAGGCCTCAGCCACGAGAGAGAGTAATCCATCAGGCCAAAGCTCTCTGGTGCCTAGGGGGCCAGTCACTGATCCTATAAGACTGATTGGGCCTCTGTGGGAGGCCAGACCCCCTGACTACATGGACATCAGTGTCTGGCTTGCTCCGCTGAGGCTTGATCTGAACTGGACCGAGCCAAAGCAGTGACCTGCTTCCGTTTGGATTCTGTGACGAGACCTATCTAGATCACAACAGTCTGCACTGAACATGTTGTATGAACTCAGTGAGAACACGATCTAAACTTTCAGCTTCCCTAAAGCAAATGTAGCAAAGGACACTTTCTAAATAAAAATAGGTCAATCATTCTACCAACAATAACAATCCTAATAAGAATTCAGAGCCTTCATCCAAATATTTAGTCTAAAGTCCACCCTGAAACTGACATAAGTATACTGTGATTAAATGTGACTGAAGTTAATACAGTGTAAAACTTCAGATGAATTGATAGGAATCTAATTACTTCACCCAGCGGTTTTGTGAGCTGACGAGTTCAGAGACGGCATCAGCCAGAGAAGCTGAAACCTGCGGCAGCTGAGGCAAGCCACATGATTGACAGGTGAATGAGTAGACAGAGAGATAGTTAGACAAATGGAAGCTAAGATATAGTTTGACAGACAGATGGGAGCGTAAATGGATGGTTTGGCAGCATGATAAGGTAAATAGGCTGATGGATCACCAAACAAATGTGGGAGGAGGAAGGAAGAAAATAAAAGGAAAAGAAAAAGAAAAAAGAAAAGAAAAGAAAAGAATGCTTGCCTGCAGACAACAAAAGATAGGAAGCCAGATAGCCTGATAAACACAGATGGATTGTGTTGATACACGGGGAGGTGGGGCAAGATCGATAGATTGTTTTATTCTATTTGCTTGGCAAACTGGAGATTTGATGTGGCTGGTATCAAGGCGATCTGTTTCTGACGTCGCCAGGCGTGACTGTTACAGATGGCGAGATAGCGAAACATCTCAATCTTTGGCTAGCCCCAGTGCAGTCTGTCTTAGCTGTGGTACTAACACCACCTTCCGCAGTGTCATCACTTCTGAGTTTTATCAGACTGTCTGCACAAGAATCATTTCCTGTAAACCCCAACCCCGACACACGATTTCACATTAGGTTGGGCTCTAAATTAGTGAGAGTGGATTACAAGTGGAAGCAAGGACCCTGACCCATAGGTGGTTAACCCCTGGTACTGGTCCTTGGAAAGGATGGCGACTGGGTGTCTCGAAATGGAGAAAGAGTAGAATTCATTGGTTTTATTCAGATTTGAGCAAAAACAAAATGGATGCCCTGACAACCCGACGCCTCATTACTGCTGCTTGCATTTATCATGTCAAAATTGAAGACAAGGGTATGTGAAGTTTAGAGGCAAGGGCTCTCCTAGTTAGAAAAGGTGGCTTCTCTCCGTGGATGCTTGAGGGACATGGGGGTGCACTGCAACAGCCTTGATGAGTGTTGCAGGGCTTATAATAGACAGGAAAGGCCCAGAAAGCATGCCCTTTAGAGGTGCAGCATCTCTCACTGTCTGACAGCTTACAGGGCCTCGGCTCCACAATGACACCTTCACAGTGCGCTCGAGATGACACACAAATACACATGCTCACAGGTGCATAATGTTCAGACACATATTCTAAGAAGCACAAATAAGTTTGGCAGTGTGCACACAATTATACACAAGCTAACGTAAACACACATTCATTGTTTCTCTCACACACACATATACACACACACATGCACACACTAATCCATTTGCAATGCGAAGATAATACCTGACAAGTAGAATCTCAGAATCATGCTGACAGTATTAATACTTATAAAACAAGCAAGGCTATAAAAACATTTTGCATTCACTCCGAGAGGGGGTTAGGAAACAAACATCTGTTTGTGCCATGTAAAGGAAGCACCGCAGCTCCTGTCTGTAAACAAAAATGTAGCTAAAGCTCCATCTCTAGGAATAGTGTTAGATTTCTATCACTAGGAGTTTCACATGCCAAAAGAAAACCACTGTTAACTGCCAGTCATATCTTTTTAATATTAATTTAATATTCATTTTCATATAAACAGGTATTAAATGCACTATAGTGCATTTAATACCATACTCTATATGTAATACATTTAACATCTGGACTGTTTTGGACTTTTGTTCAGATAAAACTTGCACTTTGGGCTTTGGGATGTTATGCATTTTTTGCTACATTCTAACATGTATTGTACCAAAAAGTTAATAAGGTAAATTTACGAATTGATCAATTATTAAAAGAATTAAGTACGCAATAGAGTAAGTAAATGTAAATGTAAATGTAAGTTTTGAATAAATAAATATTTAAATGTGTCTGTATATAAAGTAAAGCTGGGAGTCACTGTTGCACTGTAATTGCATTAATTAATTTGTCTCCGTCAGTTCAGCATGAACTGTCGTTATATAATCTACTTACACCAAGCCCATTAAAGTAAGATGCAGAAGTCAGAGATGTAGTTTTGACAGCTTTCTCTCAAGCTTTTTGTCATTTACGGCTGAGTTTAATAAGAACTTTTGCTCCAAATAAAAATCTGAAAATGGTTAGACAGCTGCTACAAGTTTTCCACCCACAATCCAAGCTGCCATCCAATCTCAGGATTCTCTAGAACCCCTCACCACTGATGCCTTACCCAAGTTAATAAAACATGGTGTTGTGTGTTATTTATTTATTAATCCCCTTTTTGATGTGTCCCAGTGCGCAGTGAGAGTGGTGGTGGAGATCATAGAAGGCTTCGCAGGCGAGCAGCCTCGCTCTTTCCTCCATGCCATCACCACCAGACCCATTTGGCCATTTGAAGATGCTCCCTTCTGTTCACATGGGGAGGGTGCAGGGTGGGTGTGCTTCCAGAAAGACTTTTCACTTTCTCTTTTAATATAAATCATTCATACTGAGAGATGCTCCCTCATGTACACAAAACACCACAACTCTTCCTGTGATGGGCTACACTTTGCTACCTTCATGTTTTTGCCTGTGTGGCTGTCAACGTGAGTTTTTGTGTACAAGGCTTAAAGTAGAGGTGGTAGACAGGGGCATATAGACGTACTGGCTACAGAAGCAGCAGTAATGTAACTTTTTCCAACTTTGAAATCCATGTTTGAATCAAATACTGTCAGTATCTTCTGATATTTTTGTTAGATTCCTTTTCACAGGAAATTAAATAATAAAAGGTTAAATGGAAAGATGAAAAAAAGCTTTAATAGAAATATTATTATTACCCACCTTTCTAAACAAGGATGTAGATCTATGTGTGTCGTGACTGATAAGCTGACTTGTGGTAGAGTAAACACTTGTTCGTCTGTCTTCCTTAACCACATCTGACACTCACTGTCTATTAAAGCTCTTCTGTGTCCTCAACTTCGGTGGAGGGAGTAGGTGTGTTTCTGTATGTCTGTGTGACTTTACATTATGTGCTCGCTTATTCGATTGTGTGCTTCTGCATGTGTGCCAGTGTGTAAGGGAGGTTGTGTATGTGTGTTTTTTAAACTGCCTGCAGGTTGACTACACATACCCACAGACCAGACATCTCAAGCAACAATGGATTCTGTGCGAATGAAAAATTTATCTGTCCCCTTCACTTATTCATCAAGGAAGAAGATTTTTCTGCAGGGATGCCCTCCAGAGATGTGGCGCTCACATGCCAGACGGCCCGCCGCCACTTTACCCACAAGGTTTTCAATAAAACAAGCAAACAACACAATTCCAACACCTATAAATAAGTGATCGTTCCTGAATAAAGTGCTGTACACAGAGCCCGTCACTGAGGCCACTCATCACACTTTAATGGGGCCCTGTACCGGCCAAAGTTATTTCTCTCCTCTCTCCCTCTCCTTCTTTCCTTCTTTCTATCTTTCTCTATCTTTGAGCAGAGTGAGGGAGGGAGCAAAGTCAGTCGGGGTAGCTGAAACAAGACAAGCAGATCATCATCATGCCGTCACCTGGCTC
>OMNW01024993.1:0-12839 GCA_900303245.1 Selene dorsalis
CGATGAATTTATTTGCTGAAATTTTTGAATTGTGTGTTAATTTTTTATTGTATTTTTTTCAGTCTTCCTACCCCATGCGTATGAACCGCTGTAATCAGATTCTTAAAAAGGCCATCAGTCTCAAACAGTCTCTGGAGAAGTTCATTGGAGATGCCACCAGACTGACTGACAAGCTGCTAGAGCTCTGCAACAAACCGGTACACGCACACACACATACACACACAAATAAATATGGTCCAACATAATCTATTGCCAGGCGAGAAAGGAGAAGATCAAATGAAGAACAGGTGTCACCAGATTCATGTTTGTGAATGTGTCCTTCAGGTGGATGGTAACAGCACCACCCTCAGCATGGGCGTTCACTTCAAGCAGCTGAAGCGTCTGGTGGAGGAGCCGACCTTCAGCCAGATCCTGATCCCCCTGCAGTCGGTGCTCATCCCCACGCTGCCCTCAACAGGCGGGGCAAACACACAGCATGACGCCTTCCCCGGACACTGGGCTTACCTGGACGGCTTTGAAGACAGTGTAAGGGAGAGGGAGTGCCGATTGTTGTCATGAGTAGATTTCAATTCAGTAGCGTCTCATAACATGTTGCATGTGTTACCCAGTCATCTTTATGTGTGGTGTGTGTGTGTGTGTGTCATAGGTGGAGATCTTGGCCTCCCTGCAGAAGCCTAAGAAGATAAGTCTGAAGGGTTCAGACGGGCGGAGCTACACCATGATGTGTAAACCTAAGGACGACCTCAGGAAGGACTGCAGACTCATGGAGTTCAACTGCCTCATCAACAAGGTGAGTGGTACTGATATAGATATTTTACTCTGCATGAAGTAATGTATACTGAATTATCAGTTTACGGTAGTTGGTATCTTTACAATCTTACAGGAATGGACTACAGATGTGTCGTCCACCACAGCACCAACAATTATTATAGGCTCATGGAAACTTTTTACATACATGTTTACTTTCATACTAAAGACAATATGCAAAAATACAATAAACTAATCACAGGATTTATGTGTGTGTGTGTATATGGTTTCCATGTGTGTGTGCGTGTAGTGCCTGCGTAAAGATGCTGAGTCTAGGCGGAGGGAGCTGCACATCCGTACCTACGCTGTGATTCCCCTCAATGAGGAGTGTGGTATCATCGAATGGGTCAACAACACAGCCGGCCTCCGACACATCCTCACCAAGCTGTACAAAGAGAGAGGTATCCTCACGCATAAATAATAAACTAATTGTCAGCTTCTTGTATGTTATAAGATCGTTTATCATTGTTCGTCATTATTGTTTTTAGGTGTTTACTTGTCAGGAAAAGAGCTCAGGAAACTCATTCTACCAAAGACCGCTCCCTTTGAGGAGAAGCTAAGAATCCACAAAGAGGTGTTGTGTGCTCGACACCCGCCTGTGTTCCACGAGTGGTTCCTCCGGACCTTCCCTGACCCCACGTCATGGTACAGCGCACCTCACAACTTTGCTGCAAGTTTTTTTTCAGGTAAGATCATGTGTAATGCCACTCATTGTGTTTGTTTACAGGTACAGCAGTCGCTCTGCTTACTGCCGCTCCACAGCTGTCATGTCAATGGTGGGCTACATCCTGGGTTTGGGAGATCGCCACGGAGAAAATATCCTTTTTGACTCCTTCACAGGGGAATGTGTTCATGTCGACTTCAACTGTCTCTTCAATAAGGTTTGTTTTTGTCCCAAATTTTATTTATTATATTTATATTTTTTGTAGAAATCATGAAAAAAAAATGTTATTGTCTTGTTTCTCTCATGATCCTTCTCTCCTTCTCCACTAGGGGGAGACGTTTGACGTGCCTGAGTGCGTTCCTTTCCGTCTGACCCAAAACATGGTCCATGCTATGGGACCTATGGGCACAGAGGGGCTCTTTAGACAGGCCTGTGAGGTCACTCTGAGATTAATGAGAGACCAGAGAGAGCCACTCACCAGGTGCACACATACGGCATCTTTTTTATTTGGGACTTTACTCTTAAAATGCAACACATGCTTATGTCTGTAAGCATATCTTTTTCTGTCACAAATCTATAGTTTATCTCACTCACAGTTTTTCATTTTCTCTCAAAGTGTGCTCAAGACTTTCCTTCATGATCCGCTGGTGGAGTGGAGCAAACAAGGCAAAGGACTTTCCAAAACTCAGGCCAGCGAGACAGGAGAGATCGTTAATGAAAAAGTGTGTTTACAGTGCCTGCAGGTCTAATGTAATTTATATATGTCACAATTTTTCTTGGCATTACTGTATTGATTTCTCTTTTTTTCTTCTTCCCAGGCTAAAACCCACGTGTGTGACATCGAGCAGCGTCTGCAGGGAGTGATAAAGAGCAGGAATAAAGTGCTGGGTCTGCCTCTGTCCATAGAGGGACATGTCCACTATCTCATCCAGGAAGCTACAGACGACAAGCTGCTCTGTCAGATGTATTTGGGCTGGGGACCTTACCTATGAAATGCACACCTACATTTGCAGGAGAGTTAAAGATGCTTTCCTGTGAAAATGCCTACACAAGACGACAACCTCAAGTGCTAATATGTGGCTTAATTTGAGGTATAAAACCGTATGTATTGTTTATTCTACCAGTGTTTATAATTTACAGTTTACTGGATGCAAAGAATGTACATTATCTTCATTTTTTTTAAAATAAAGTAGATCTTTCTAATTTAATTTCATAGGTAAAATGTACCTGTAGGAGAAGCGTCTTCTAATCTCTTAACCCTCCTTAGAGTCACAGTAGCAGTCAGACGGTCAGATGATTGTTTTAATCCCTTTGACCCAGTGGTCCAATCAGTTCACCTTTTTTTTTTTTTTTGCACAAGCACCAATTAGAGCAAAGTGTCTTGAAAAGCCTTAAGAGGCTGAAGGCAGCTAAGTGAGAAGACCAGTGCCAAGTAAGGGGAGTGGAGATACTATTGATCTAGTGAGCAATGTTTTGATGTGTAGTCATGAGTTCAGACACTCAAAAGGTCACTGTATTTTTTATCATCACTTTTCTCCTTTTCGTCAACGCTTGGCTGCTGTTGCAACTTGCTTTTGGATAGAGGCCATGTGCACTTGTTTCAAATCAAGAGGAGCACTCCAAACAAACACTTACTGGAAACCTGCCTTGTCTGATTACCGTATATATCAGTGGATGACCTTCCGAGCTTCACACTCTGCATAATTATTATTATCTTGGAGCTTCTCCATGGGAAACGACGGGCATGTAAACTGAACTCTTCTGTCATTATCGTCAAATTATCACTTTGTTTACAGACTGAGTGGATGCAGTTTAATGTTGCTAGAATTGGTATTACCGTCAGCAACTGTGTTTAATTTTCAGTAGTATTTTGCACCTAATTTGTTCTTTTTTTTTGCGCATGTTAAATCTTTCAGTGGCGGAAGTCTTGTTGAGATTATGCTTTTGTTTTGAAAAATCCTACCCGGAAGTTTAGAGCTAGCATACAAATAAAGACATTTTTAGTAAGATTAGATTTTTTTCCCCACAGTCAAAAGGCTGTTTAAGATAATATTCATACAAATATAAATGCATATTCAGCTGCCAATTAGCTGCCAAACATATAACTGGACAAAGTTAGACGTTACATCCAGCGTTTGAGCCTTCAAAGTAAAAGTCTTGACGGAGGTAACGGTAAACAAACAGACGGGAGATGATTCTTGTGCAAAGTGGCCGTGGACCGAGCCTGTAAACCGGCAGCGTTCAACACAGAGAGCTTGACGGAGGAAGCGCTGGGCATGGCTGGAGGATAAATCTGTCAATAGCGCCAGCGTGCAGGTGCCTGCACTCGCGCCGGCTTTATGTTTTAGGCTGGGCGGCGTTAATGAACCGTAATCTGGCTAACGAGCGAGCTAGCGCGACGGTTAACGGTTACGGCCATGGCGACGGCTTCTGACAGTGGTCGGTTACTTGGCTTTTTGTAGCTCGAGCGGTCTTTCTGGGCCGCGAGCGCAGCCTGTTGGACCAACGGTAGCAGCGCGCGACCTTGGGGACGTTGCCATGGATCTGACGCGGTTGGCGGTGGACGCTGGTCAGTTCATCAACCGGGCTGTTCAGGTAAAGAAGGAAAACAGTAGTGAAACGCACCAACACAACGACATTGAAACACACATTAGCTTAAGATATATTTATTTTATTTAAAGTGGATGTATGTTGTTGTTGTTGTGGTTCCGCCTCCAGTACACGGAGGAGAGCATCGGCCAGGCGGAGAAGACAGACTTGGACCCCGGTGTGGAGCAGCTCCTGGCCCTGGCAGACGCCACCAAGACCTGCACGGATAATATCATCTCCCAGACCGAGGTGTTACTGCAGCCGAGCCCCGGTGAGAGAGAGACAGAGATTTGCTTATTTAGCTACTTCTTCATATGGCTTATTATAAAAAAAATTTTTTTAAAAATCAAATCACATCAAATTAAATCCTACATGAGCTCAATTTATCAGCGTCTCATTTCAACACAGAACACAATATTATTTCAGTAATTGTGATAATTAGTTAAGGTTCTATGAAGGAAATCCAGTGATTTCTAATATTTCAGATTATTTACCTTCATGACATTGAGAAAAGGACTATTGTCTGGATGAAACTACTAATCTGTCTCCGAATATAGGTCAACAACTACTACAGAATGTATCCAAAACTAATTAAAGGTGTTTGTTTGTCAGCCTATGATTTTAATGAGAATACAAAATATGCCATCCATATGGTTGCTGTATATTTAGTCTGTTGTACCGTGCATGTATGCACAAATATTTGTCCTAATAAACCCTCACGTCTGTTACGAGCATTAGCATCAAGTAGGTACAAGGATTTATGTTTCTCTATGTAAAACCACTAATGACTCTATTAGTCTCTACATCTGGGTCGCAGCATTTCAGCTTTATTTGCACTCCCACAATAGATACATCTCCTTGTGTGCTCCTCTGTTTGCTTTGACTGCAGTTCGGCCTGCTCTGATGAATACACATGGTTAAGGCCTGTTTGAATCTAATTACCTCGGATAATGGAGTTATGAGTTGAGGTGGTCTGCAATCTATCAAATAAAAGAGACCATTCAGCTGCCAGATATAATAACCTTGTGCATTTTTTTTTCAGCATCGGAGATGTATTTGCAGGTCACGTCTTATTTATGTATCGACCGAGAGCTTTTAGTTGCTCTGTATAATCATTGTTTTGTTTTTTTATCTCAGCTTTTGCCAATATGCAAGGTATGATTGGAAGGATCAACAATTTGCAAGCAGCTGTACCCTTCTCTGCACTGTCCTTGTAAAATACATTAATTACATCTGTTCAGGAGGTTAAATAGTGGGGTGTTTAGTCGTATGTTAATATCCCGACACTTGATTTTGACACTTATTTTAAACGGTGAAACAATGAGGTGTCAAAAGTTATTTCTACAGAGTGCTGTATTATACCTTTGTATTCATCCTCGTTGCTTCTGTCAGGAGTGAAATCGTCACTAAATGCCACATACATTATCAGCCACACGAGCCTGAAAGCTGAGGTTGTTTTTTATCCACACTTTTCTCTGCTGGCTTCTTGTTTTTATGAACTGAATCCCAGCCTTTCTGTTTTCATTTGCATCTTGTGATGCAAGAAATCTGAGGTTATAATCATGAGGTCTTTTTCTTGATCGCTGACGAGGAAACATGTACACCCACACCCTAGAGAGCGTTTTCAACTTGCTGTGAGGTGATTTTCTCCTCAGCCACATTGGTTGATTGGTGCCTGTCGTGGTTTCTCATTTTCTACTTTTCCTGTGAAGCACCTGTTTTTTTTTTTTTTTGTAGCCAACTTCCCACACAGCTCTGTCTATATTAAGCTCATATTTGTGGTATGGTTGGATTTAATTTTAAATTCATTGTGCTGATTTTTTTTCAGTTGTTTTTTTTTTTTTAACACATGAAAACATTTTACCCTGGATTGACCCCTGATTCCTAATGAACAGGAGCTCGGTTAGAGGACCGGCTGTATGAACATCTGGATTGGAGCGTCCCACGTCGACCTCGTGCCCTCGAGACTCTGGGAGATCTGATGACTCAGGCTGGGCTGGAGATTGGGTCCACCACACCCTATGGTGAGTGTATATTGTTCTACATATTCTTGTCTCTTAGTTTCATTCATACATCCATAAGTAGTTAACAGATTCCACTTTCAGTCATCCACGCTTTGCCTTTCAGCTTTTTTCATTTACATAGATGTGCTTAAATGTTTTTGTTTTTCTGCCTCAATCTGTTTTATGTTCAGGAACTGCACTGCTGAGGTGTGGAGAGGTTCAGAAGCAGCTCAGTGAGGAAGAAAGAAAGTTTGTCCAAAGCACCAACATCCACTTTCTCACCCCTCTGAAGAGTTTCACTGAGGGGGAATACAGAGCCATACACGTAAGAAACACACACACACAGTCTGTATAATGTGGTATTGATTTACCAAGATGTGCTCATTGTCCTGAATCTCTATTCGCTTTCTCATTTCTTTCTGTTTGTGTGTTTGTTGGAAGGATGAGCGCAGGATGCTGCTGAACAAGCGTTTGGACTTGGACATTGCTAAAACCAGGCTGAGGAAAGCCCACGAGGCCGACCGAGAAGCCAGAGTGAGTCGAAGTCATTCCAACTTGACCTTCACTGAATAAAAAACATGGCCCTTTTGAATACATATCAGGCCTTTTTTTTCTCTAACATACATACATTATCGTCTTGTTTCACCTTCTTTGTGTTTTCACCAGAACCTGAATGCAAACCCACTGGATGATGACTACTTGTCTCACGTCTCCTACATGTTCAGCTTCCTGCGTGTTAAATGGCTAAAGGTCAGTGGTTGTAAAGAGGGACTGCACATGGACAGACAGCTGGACTTGATGTTTGGTCACTGAGTGCTTCACTTCTCTTCCTCTGTCTCTTTCCCTCCAAACAGATATGGGCACAGGAAATTTCTCAGGCAAGTTCATGTTTATTACGACGGCTCTAAATCTGCCCCTGATTATATTGTATAGAACCAAGCATGGTCCTCATAGTCGCAATAATAGTTTCCTTTCCATTGTTTAGCTGATTCAGATTTAAACCTCTCAAGGGTAATGGGAAATTTACAGAGACAAAGCTCGTAATTTGGGCACATAATTGGAAAGAATATAAAAGATGATTGTGTGTGTGTGTGTGTGTGTGTAGGCAGAGATGGAGCTGAGGATCTGTCAAAGTCTGTTCGATCGACAGACAGAAATTACAAAAGGGACTCTGGAGGGAATCAGCAATACTCACGTATGTGCGCACACACACGCACACACACACACACACACACACACACACACACAAAGATCAGATGTCAGACTTTATACTGCTTTAGTCATTTCTGGCAACGTTTGTGACTAATACCTATTTCACAAGATGGGAAGGTAGATACATGTGTTCTTTATTCAGTCATTATCTCTAATAGGAAAGTAAACAAAATTGTGCACATAAAAATTCATACTATGCTCATTTGTTTTTATTTTGTGGTCTTTTAGTCAGTAGTTATTATTACCTGTTTCTTTTAGATGTTCAGACTCAAACCATTTGCCATTTGTTTTGTTTTTTCCTCCTCAGATCAACCACATGCGGAGCCTGACTGACTTTGTGGAGGCTCAGGCCTTTTTCTTTGACCAGTGCAACCAACATGCTCAGGAGCTTCAGAAGCAGCTGGCGAGGTCAGTATAGTCTGGTTCACAACACCTGAAGAAAACATCTTTAGTAGACTAGAGTTAAGCCTGCTGTTTGGAAACCTCATTATGTGTTTCAATCCACAGCTTTTATCTGAACTGAGAATTAAGACTTCCTTTTTTATACTATCCAGTAAAGAAGAACAACTTCAAACATTTCTTTTTTTACAAAGTTTATTCAAAATACAGTTTGCTGCCCTCCATTTAAAGCTATGTCCCTTTAATTAATCCAGCTTTGATGAGATGTTTGTGAAAAGTTGAAATATTGAACCGTAGATAAAAAATGTCTTACCACTGAGTTGATGGGTGTTTCTGTTTGCTCCAGTCAGAGAGGGAATGATTCTCCGCAGGTCTCTTGTAAATTCAGACACTGAATACCGCTCCAAATGTATATAAGACAACATGTGGTCCCATCCATCACTTGTTTAATTTGAAACTATAACCCCTTGTTGGCAACAAATCGCTGTTAATGCACAGATGCTCCACTACAGAGGCGTTTGAGGGAGCATCTAAGGACATCTGGTCTCACAAAGTAAACTTCTTCAGACCCTGGTTTAATTACTGACATTAATGACTTTGTTTTCCTCTGCAGCATCCCCGCCGTGCTCTGCTCCAATAACTGGCAATCAGCAATTACTAATCAGCCATCAACAAGCAACCATGTAGCCAACGAGCCCACTGGGTTAAATCAGGTCACTGCTTTGCCAGCCATCGTCCATCAGCTTCCAGACTTCGACCAGGACTCGTGGACCGCTTGTCCACCGCCCAGGACTGAACGAGCAATAACAGGTTCCTCTGTAACCACACAACCACTTGACCAGACAAACAACAACAACAACAACAACAGCATCTGCTCAGGTGATAGGCAAGAGATCAGGTACCGATTAGCATATGATGCATCAAATTCAGACAGCCACACGACAGCAGATGAGCGCTCAGCAGCGGCCGACAGGACGGTCACTAACAGGATGACTGCAGAGTCTCCAGCAGCAGTAATCAATGGTGCAGGCAGCGCAGTGACAACGTCACCCTCTCAGGCGGTGGATGAGTCTCAGACAGCAAGTGAGACCATGACAACCAGTGCTGTGGTCGATGAGCCCCAAACTACCAATGAAACGGATAACAAGCAGCCTGCCATTAATGGAGATGTCCAGGAGTCATCAGCCAGTCAGGATGTGGTTCATTAGAGACTCATATGTGGTGGGGGGGGAGGGGGATGTGACGCAGGCCAAAGTCTGACTGTAATGAGACTTGAATGAGCTGAAATATAGTCTTGTGGTAGTTGATGTTGTAGAGCTGAGAATACAGATACACAATCACAATCATTAGAACGTGTGGTACAGTGAAGAGGAACTTAATTAATCCCATAGGGAAGATAATGTGAAGTGGTCGTAAAAGTGCTTATTTTTCTAAACGTTGAATAGTGCCACAATCATTTTAGCCTTTAGAAACATTCATGTATTATTAATGTTGTATGAAAACCATGAGTGTTGAGTATCGGTCCTGTCTCGTGGCAGTAGATGTGAAGTGTCCCGGCCCTCGGGCTCAGGTTGTATCTGCAGCACAGGGCGGGGAAATGTTGGTGTCAGTTAATATCTGCGAAACTAAATCTTTATTTTTACATTTAGTAAAATGAGAGCTAACTAACTAATGAAAGCTAATCAAGCTTTGTGCCAAGTATACAGTATGTATGTGTGTGTGTGTGTGTCTGTGTGTGTGTGTGTGTCCATGTATATGCGCTCTATCACTTGTATTTACAGCTCAGCCAAACTTGTAACACCTTTAGAAAGAGGTGTGTGTGTGTGTATGTACACGTATGTAACTTTCAACATCTGAGGTCATTTTCCATATGAACACGCGTCACTTGTGTGTCGCATGTTCAATATGGAGGTGACAGAAACACCTGGCTCAACAGGATCTTTATGCTGTAGCAGCACCGTACAAAATACTCTTCCTCATACACACCACCACCTCTGGGTGTTTTCGCTCAAGTCATACACTCACTTTCACCCTTTTTACCCCCTTTAAAGCCCCGTTAGATGTAATGGGTAGAAGTTTCCATGTCCAGATGTTGTTAATTTTCTTCACAGAGGGCAGCCCTGCTCTACTGTGGCGTTGCTCCGCTCTGGGGACCCTGGACGGAAACACACACATTAATACAGCATTGGCCTTACTGATGTAATCACCCACTGACTCCCCTCACCCACCCCACCCCCCTCCTTACCAATGCTTTGGTCCCAGTACGTAAACATGTGTGCAGGTTTGGGACGGCTACAGTGTTCAACATCCTGGTTGCGGCCTGCGTGTACGTGCAGCCACGACTCAGTCGCATGTCGAGGTTTTCACTTCACTCATCTGAAAATGTGGAAATAAATATGCAAACTGTGATGTCACATCGGTGCAAGTCAAGTGTGGACTTTTGTTCTCCAGCTGAGGTGCCTCTGTTGTTACCGTGTTAAAAATCTACATCTCCGCGCTCTTTCCACTCCTCTCCAGCCAAACCTCTTGACCTAGATTTTACACACACATACATATACACACACACACACACAATTATTTCCAAGTTGAGGTCTCGATCGGGCTTTCCAGGCCAAGTCTAATAATATTTAACGTCTCTCTAATTAACACCATCCTGACAGTGTGAGGGTTGTGGTTAAGCTTGCCTCGCTTCATCGTTAGTGATTGTGTTAACAACATAACGCGGTAATGACTTCTGGTTGTGTACAACACTCACCACATTGCACACACACTGGAGTACGACAACGGCAAACACAAAAGTGTGAATGTATGTGTGTGTTTATCCCACAAGTCACTCTCACATCCACATCTCTCTCTCTCTCTGTGTCTCCTGTCAAAGGCCGAACAGACAGATTAGATCAATTAAGCACTGGTCGTCTGTTATTGATCTCAGTGGAGTCAGGAGGCCCGGGGTTCAATAACATCATAAATACTTATATCACACCGCTCTACATTTATTAGAGACGCCCTCACAGGAGGCACAGTCGGTGCTTGAAGACGGATGAAGTTGTGTTTTCCGACTCGTGTGTGTGTGTGTGTGTGCTCCCTGACCAGCAGCTGAGTGGAGGCTGGTTGAGATGAGCGACTTATGAAACCTGATGAAGGGAGCTGGGATGTCTCTCGATTATATAGCCAGATAATCTGTCTATGGATTGACATTTTTATTTATTTACCCCTGCTGGGGTTTTTTTTTTTAAAGGGAGACCTGCCCAAATCAGTGGTATAAAGAACAAACCCTCAATGAGGCTGGCACTGCTGAATATGAAAGGCAGACTGCAGTAACCATAGCAACAAGTATTAGCATATATATTTAAATTATTTATGCAAATGGTAAAATGTAAGCGGACCATGTTCAGAGCCTTGAGGTGCTCCGTTCAGGACAAGTGAGGCAGTTTTAACATTGTAACAGTATAACCTACGACACTCCTTTTTAATATCATTAAACATTATTATATTCCTATTTTCACACAGTGACTGTATTGTTTGATTTGTATCGCCATGGTTTCCTCTCCTTATATTGGGGGAGCGTAAACAGAAACACCCAGGAATTACCACCCAGTTCTCATAAAAGCGGCCTGTGTTGGCTCACTTTGTGCCATGTTAGTGTTATGTGGTTTGTTCATCAGTGCAGAGTCCGTGTTGCTGCTTTAAATCAGTGTAAATTCACCCGACAACACCCACTGTCCCAGTTTCCCCTGGCACCGCTGGTTTCATCAGGGGAAAAAAAAACAAAAAAAACAAACCCCAGACGACCGGATCTGTTCTCCTCTCGTCTTACTGATAACACCACCCAACTTTAAATATCTCTCTATCTGTCCTTTTCCCCTTTTCCTATATTCCTTCCTGTGTTTGCTGTGTTTTTTTTTGTTTTTTTTGCCTTCGTCTCTCATCGCTCCCTCCCCCTCAGTGTCAGCTGGGAGTGTTTTGCATGACAGCTAAACTGTAGGTGTGGTGTGCAGGTGGGGGTGGTAAACAGCGTCTGGCGACTCCTGATAAATGTAGCTCCTCTGTCATGGACTCGCATATTGACTTAAATAGAAATATGACCTATAAAGAGGGAGAAAAAAAAAAAAGGAGGACTTGCCTGAGATGATG
The DNA here is from genome assembly GCA_900303245.1 of Selene dorsalis. Taxonomy (NCBI): domain Eukaryota; kingdom Metazoa; phylum Chordata; class Actinopteri; order Carangiformes; family Carangidae; genus Selene; species Selene dorsalis. Next base: position 11,809 of record OMNW01024993.1, read on the forward strand.
TAAAGATGAGGACACCAGCTCTTTCTAACATGCATACGCACCAGATTTCACGCTCCACCTGCAGGTTTTAACTGCCTTGGTGACAGGATCCTAATTACTCATATCCACAGTGGGGAAAAAGAAAAATCTACAAATAGCCTCTTGTACCCTTCCTCGCCAAAAATCCACCTTGCTGTCTCCGTCTCTCCGTAACTCTTGTGTCGTTTCCGGAGATAACCCTGCCAGCTTCCACTCCAATCAGTCCCTCTGCTACAATTATAGCCTGTCAGACAGTGAAAAACAGACACACTTACCGGCAGACATGCTGACGTCTGCAGTTGGGAGCTCAGTCTGGAGGTCTGCAGATAGAAGAGAGGTCGGTCGGGGCTTTTCCTCTGACCTTGACCTGTCCTACTTCTGCTGCTTAACCCCGGCACCTGCTGGCCAGAGGGCTGAGTCAGTAAGAGTAAGGTCATCTGGCCTCAGTTAGGAGGCCAATGTCATGGCCACATAAAGTCTAATAACAGTATATAACCAGGCAACACAATAGCATCACAGCTAGAAAGCAGATTTCTCTGTGTTGCTGAGCAACTAGATTTAATTCTGAGTTAAAACATGCTCATTAAAATCCAGACGGTGCAATTTTGCTTTTTTTTTTTTTAGATTAAGGGATTTGGTGTTGAAACACAGAGCACAGTGTAAAGGTTAACAGACAGACCGACCTGAGAGAGTGTGTGTGTGTGTGGATGGACACGTCCTGTGGAAACAACACTGTCTGTGTGAAAGTGAATGACTCTGAAACTTAAGACTGAGGATCAACACAGTGACCATTAGATCTGAATCATTGATTGACGACTACAAAACACTTACAAAGCAATTTTAAAGAAGAAAAAAATCAATTTAATGTGCATATTATACAGTTTCAGTCACATATTGTGTGTGTGTGTCCTTCTACACACACACACTTCATTCCTCTCCCCCCTTTTTTTGCCCCCAGTTTTCCCAGTGCCCCTGTAATTCCCCCCTCTTTCGCCATAATGCCCCTATTTCCC
>OMNW01024994.1:0-15372 GCA_900303245.1 Selene dorsalis
TCGGAACGTATCAGTTCCCAGTCCCTGTTCTGGTCCCTGTCTGGATCCCGGTTCCGGTCCCGGTTCCGGTGCCGGTTCCGGTTCTGGTCCCGGTCCCGGTTCGGGTCCCGGTTCCGGTTAGGGTCTCGATCCCGATCCCGGTTCGAGTTCCGGTCCCGGTTCCGGTTCGGGTTTCGGTCCCGGTTCGGGTCCCGGTCCCGGAACCGGAACCGGTACCAGAGCCACAGTGGAACCCAGATGTTACAGGAACCGATAGGAACCGGAACCGGGACCGGGACCGGGATCGGGATCGGGACCAGGACCAGATCCGGGCCCAATTTCCTCCCGCCTCTTAGGCCCTGAACCCTGACTGACTTAATCTTAGTTTGGTGAGATATACAATAATGAGTCCAGTTTACAATACTTGTTATTGTTATGCAACAAAGTTTCTACCACAGGGAGTAAGAAGCTCAGACCTGCTAGCCTAGCATGCTAGCATAGGAACAGTAGGCTGGACACTGATAATTCTCATGAATGTCAGGACAAATGGTCTCTGGCCGTCCAAAGTTACTACAGCTGACTGGATACACTGGTGAAGTTGACTCACTCGCACAGTAACAAATCCCTCTCTTCATATGCATGAAGCTCAACCGATGCAGCTGTCATTTTCCTGAGATTAAATGAACCAATAATAATAATGATAAACATCAGTTAACCTCGAGCTTGTGTTGCTAGGCCAACAGGGTGAAATAATTCATGTGCGTCTTCCAACAAAAGAGTGTAATTAGGACCAAAAGCGGACACCCACACTATTAATTTATCTTGTGTGCCATACACAGTGTACACAGTGTGTTTGTGGACTGCATGTGCTGAATGTGACATCATCCTAATTAAATAAATGCCTACTCAGCATCCTTCTTACAAATTAATATTTTTGTCACAGTCATCCATCATTTGTCCACCAAAGAGCGGCGTATTCGAGCAATAAAGGAGATGGCTCGCACCCTGCGAGTAGGTGGACGCATCATGATTTACGTATGGGCCATGGAGCAGAAACGCCGTAAATTTGAGAAACAGGACATTTTCGTCCCCTGGAACCCCAACCCTCATTCACTCTCCGGCTACAACAGGGAGCACGCCAAACCCAGAAGGAGGGCGGCAGCACAGAGCGTGAGCGAAGCCATAGACAGCACTGACAAGCACAGGAAGGTTAGAAGCACATCGTCCGTAGCAGATGAAGAAGACCTGACCTGCACCACGCCACAGCAGAGGACTCAGAGACTGTGGTTCTTCTCCAGGTCTCTGGATTCTGTGTTCGACTTTGGAAGTTTAGCCATCTCCCGGTCGTCCTCCAGAGACCTGAGCACTTTATCTTCACCCACAGGTGAAAACGAGGGGAACAGGGCCAGCCAGCGTGGGAGAGGACGAGGCCTCATCAAGCAGGTTTCCAGCTTCTTTTCTCCTCCGTCTGTGATTGGATCAGAGGAGGATGTCTTTGACCCGGTCACAGAACTACACAAGGGACAAAATGACCCTGGAGGCAACAACAACGACAACCCTACCAACAACGGCACAGAAAACCAGAGTGTCCCAGTATCTTTAGCCCAGGAGTGTGGCTCTCTGGCCCTGCCAGATCTGGTGCCTTTTCAGACGGAGCACATAAAACAGTCTGGAGATGAAAGTGAGGGAGGGCCCCCGGCGAAGGAGCCACAGGAAAGCACACAGAATCCTCAGGGGAGCGAGGGACAGGTGGAAGGCTCCTGCCTGAGGTACTACCACGTCTTCAGGGAGGGAGAGCTGGCAGAGCTCATTGAGAATCATGTTGAGGAGCTTCATGTCAAACACACCTACTTTGACCACGCCAACTGGTGTGTGGTGGCCGAAAAAGTTCAGGTGTGGAAAATATGATTTTAACTTGTCTGATTTTACTTTGCATCAAATCTGCCTCAAGATTCAGCACTGGAACACACATCTGATGATTTTTACATTCTGGTAAGTGCAAAGTCTGCCAAGGTACAGATGTAGCCACTGTTGACGGTACACTAAACACTACAACAAACCACTCCACTGCTGCAGTTCTCACCTGAGCTGATCAGGAAATGTAATAATTTTAGTTTCCTTTCAGTTTAAAGTGAAATTGAAGCAGTCATAGGACCTGTTCACACTAACATTACTGTAATGTTTTGCACAGGAAGACAATGTTCAACAATGGTTATTACTGTTATTTACCATGTTTTTTTTTAAAGTATTTATTCTATTTCGATTCATGAAAGCAACAAGCAGTATCCAGTGTGTGTTGCATTTGGTGTAAAGAATTAGATCTTCTCATCTAACCCTGGTAAGCTCCAGGATTTTATCTTTTTAAAAGAGCATTTCTAAAAGGGAGAAGTTAAGAAATGCAAAGTTTTTCTGTTGGACTATTATAATATTAGCCAAAGGGAAGTTTTCCGAGACTACAGTATGCTCTTCCATCTGCTCTTATCTGTTTTAATGCTTTGATTTCAGTAGAAAATTCTTAGTTCACTCTTTGTGTCTGCCTGTTTTTACAACTGCACGTTCCTGAATTTAAACTAGCAGCGAGTAACTGTTCCATGCTTTTTGGTGGGACTTTCCGTAAACTGCTCATGTGTAATGTAACATAAACACCAGATTATAAAACGAGCTCAAAGTTGTGCAGAATCTTTCCCAAAACATTTGTGCCATTTGCTTGTTGTGTTTTTATTCTCAGTGTTTTAAAGGTGTTACTAGTGCGTGCGCTTAATGTTGATATTCGTCGTAGCTGTGTCGTCTCATAAGCTGATTCTACCACTCGTATGTTTCAGCAGATCAACTGCCTCATGTACTGTGAATAAACATTGCACTGTACCACACAGATGTTGCTGCTTGATGTCAGTGAATGACAAATGTAGGTGAAACTTGAAACATACTGATTATCTGTATCCATTGTGCCAAGGACAGTGCACAACTTTATCAGTGCAGTATGTGTGGACCAACTGTGTTTGTTCTCAAGTGACACTGGAACCTTAATGTCTCATGTGACCTGATGTAATTTAGTCTGAGTTTGAACTTGTTTTTCTTCATTAAATGTTTTTCCTCATGAGTGTTGTGTTGCATTTACTGACATAAGCATTCAGTGACAGATCAGTATGTTGTTCAATGACAGTGTTTAATAGTTCGAGAGATAGTTACTACTGAAGAGGTAAATACAGTATCCTGATGAGGTAAATAAGTCAGATGTCTTTTTAAATCACGCTTAAGCCAACTAACCACATACTGTACTTTCTACATGATAATTTTATCAAACAGTATATGGGCTAGCTGCAAATATCTTGCTCCACAACAAAATGTTGTACAAGTACAAAGTAACTTCAAAATGTATAATCACATAATTTGTCCAGCAGATTACAATACTGTGCACATCAATTGTCTCCAATATCTTTTTCATAACATCACATTCCTTTATTGCCAAACATTTATACTGGCTTTGGTTCCTAAATATGAGGTTTCAGTTTGACTTTGAGGATCCTCCTGATTGTGGGTTATGAAGTTTTACATTCCACATTCCCTCCAAACCTGCAAGATGAAGAACATGAATATACAATGTTTCAGTAAAACTGGTTCTTACACTTTGTTTATAGTTGATCTATGTGTTTCTTTACGGAAAGTGGCCATTTGTAAACATCTGTTTAGCAGCTGTGGCTCCTGTACCTGAGCTGCTGCTCTGTGGACGATGGAGTGTCTGAGGGCCAGTTTGTCGATGTCTCTTGAATATCCTCCTCCAATAACGGCAGCAACAGGAACGCCCCTGCTCACCACAGTCTTCATCACATACAGATCTCTCTTATACAGCCCTAGGAGAGGCATAGTTTTTTAAATAAAAAGCCTAGAAATGCGGGGAGATGTAGTTGTGCATCGGAGTTCTCGCTTACCTTGGTCAGTCAGACGGAGCCTCCCGAGTTCATCTTCCCAGTGAGGGTCAACGCCTGCGTCATACAGCACCAGGTCCGGACGAAAAGTGTCCAGTAGCCAGGGGAGGTGGGCCTCCACTGTAGAGAACATCATCAGACATGCTAGTTCATATTTAATTATACCAATAAAGCACAGATCTTGACCTCTATGTCTTTAATACTGCCCGAGTTAACGTGCCGGTGGAGAGGTACTCCTTGTCTTCCAGCCCATCCTCCACGCTGATATCTAGGTCACTCTGTTGTTTACGGAGGGGGAAGTTTTTCCCACAATGCACTGAGAATGTAAACACACAGGGCTCCTCTTTAAATATGAAAGCTGTGCCGTCACCCTGTTGGATGCAAAAAATGGACATTTACTGTGACAAAAACTTGAGGAAAAAATGTTTTATTTTCGTGACATGTTGTTTATGTTGTTAGAGACAAGTTAATCCCACCTGATGCACATCTAGATCCACAATCAGAACCTTCCTCTTGGATGTGGAGTTGCCCATCAGATACTTGGCTGCAACTGCTAAGTCATTGAGGAGACAAAACCCTGAGCCAAAGGTTGGAAAAGCGTGATGTGTCCCTCCCGCTGTACTGCAGGCCAGGCCCCTCTGCAGAGCTACTTCAGCTGCCAGAACAGTCCCGCCTGTCAACAAGAGAGCAGGTGAGCAGCTCATGCAGTATGATCTTTCTGGGCCACACAGCTGTGAAGTCATCTCTCCTCACCTGTTTCATATCGGCAGCGTCTCACTAGACCCTCGCTCCAGGAGAAACCTGTCCTCCTTTGTTCCTGCTCGTTTATCTTTCCATGAATGAAGCTGTTCAGGTATTCCTCAGTGTGCACACAGCCCAGTAAATCTTTCGAGGCTATTTCAGGGACCCACACCTACTGAAGAAGGAAAATACACAGTACAACATGAGAAAATGGTCTTCAGCACAGTGACTACTACAAGTAAAACCAGTCTTACATCTAACAATGTTTTTCACAATAAATGAACCTGTTGTTGTTGTTGTTGTTTTTTTAATCATATAATAAATAAAAGGTACAGAATAGTAACAGTAGTACAGCTCCAAAGCACAAAGATGATGAATTTACAGAGACAAAAACACGAGAATTCAATTGATAAATTGTCAATATTAAAATACATGAATCGATTATATTAGTGACATTTCATGACAACAATAAACGTCACAACGGGAAATGTTAAACTGTAAAATATCCACGGTCCCTCACCTGTCTCTCTGTGATGACCTGGTCTTTAAGTAGAAAGTGGAAAACCCGGGGAAACTTGCCCATAGGAAACCTGTGGTTCTGTGGGAGGTCACACACGTAGTCCCTGTGATGAACCACCGGAAGTCCGCCGGACTCGTGTCTCACCTGGAGATGAAGGTAAAACTGCACCGTCAGCTTTCATGCGATGATGCACCGAGTGTGTATAGTTCAGATAAAACACACCACGTCATTGAAGCGGTCGTTTCTTACTATTTCTGCGTGGAGACATCTGCAGGCGGTGAACGCTGCACCCAACAACCGTCCCGCTTTTACTCCAGGTGTTTTCCGAAATATCTGCTTCATGCAAGTCATTTCTACGACCGAGACGAATCGTGACATTCACTGACATGTGGTACAGAGATGGTGACTATATTCAGTCTAATGTTATGAAACGTGGTACTAGTAAACAGGCTGGAGGTGTCCTATGTGTGGACGGATGTTTGACTGACTGTTTGTCCCCTGTAACGTCGCCCCCTGCTGACACGGGGTGGAAACACCCGAGTGTGTGTGTCATGGTTGTCTGCCACCATCTACTGATTCACAGTGAAAGCTGCAGGTTGTCAGTTCAACATGTATGTTGTGTAATTAGTAACTACTAAGTGGACAGGTGCTTCAGATTTCTGCTTACACTCTACTAGGTGATGCAGGTCAGATGTTTAATAGAGAACAAAACCTTTCTGTGGTGACTGTTAGGCTCAGCTATTACAGCCTGTGTGTGGAGTTCAATAAGAGAATGTCAGATATAGAGCAGAAGTACTTTTAAGAGAGGAGGTGGCATTGAATGAACTGTAATAAGGTCCTGCATGTTAAGCAGTGTGTGTTTAGCTGCTGACTGAGACTGACAAGAGTCTGAGCTGCTTGTTTCAGCAGCTGCACACAGCGTGATGAAGTGGAAAAACCAGAAGCATCCAGTTTCACCCGCTCAAATATAGACTACTCACAAAAAGTTAGGAATATTCGGCTTTCCGATGAAATTTCAGAATGCACCTAAAATGCACAATGACCTTTACAGGTGAACTTAATTTGACCTTCTCTAAACTTTTGAATGCACATGTCCAACTGATCCATGAATCGACCACTAAATGTTCTGGTTCAATGACAGGTTGTATTTAAACAGTCCTCTTCATCATGCTGTTCACATTTTTACATCATGAGACCAAGACCGCACCTAACAATCCATCAACAGTACTTGACCATTGTGAGGCTTCAAAAGTTCTCAGAGGGAAGTGTCCACTGAGCTGAGAGTGTCACAGAGTGTCATCAGCAGGTTGAACAGAGACACAGAGAGACTGGAAGAGTCACAGAAAGGCAGAGAAGTGGACGTCCTCTGGCCACATGACAACTTATTGAGACATGGACATTTTTTGTTGTGTTGTACCCACCCCTGTTGTTAGCTTTTGTTTCAATAAACAGTTTGAGATGAAGAAATGACCATTCCATACTTCTACTTAAATGGCCTACTTTCATGACATAATATCACTGTAGCATTAACTTTTTACATTTTCCATAAATTCACCCAGAGGTAGAATATCCCTAACTTTTTGTGAGTAGTGTCAAATGATCTAAAGGTCTTTAGATTACACATTAGGTGAAGTGTACAGCCAATATTTTGAATACATAAGTGCACTACAAAAAGCAAGAGGGAGCAGGAGTTGATGTAAAAAAAAAAAAAAGAAAAAAGGCTGAACTACTGTGGATGCCAGACAGAGGCTGTGACAAAATACGAAAGTTGTTGTGTGGATGATAATTGTCTCTCTGAGCGATCATTTCATGAGTTAATATAGAGAAACAGCTTACAGCTTAGTCTTTGTGTTTAACTTAAATCTTTGGTTATTTTGTCAAATGATGTTGTGGTTGTAAAGTAAACTATAAAATCTTTACAAAATGAACGTCCGTCAAAGTAATTTTACGCAAAGGTTCCTATTTTTCCACGATATATTTCACTTTTAACATATCTTGATTGTTAGGAGAGAAATAAAAATCAGACTTATTATCATTACAGAGTGACAAAGAAAAGCAAATCTGTAGATTATTACAGATATTACACAAAAAATAAAATAGGTCGAAGACCATGCGCAGATAAAACACAAAGCGTGTGTAGCCTCAGGCCTGCTGATCCCTGGAGGAAGGTCAAGTTAAGTGGAAACCTGTGTAAATGAGACATCATCAATTATGAGGCTTTTTCATTTTGTAGTCTTTCACTTTTTTCCCTCTTGAGTCATCAAATGATCAAAGCTACCTTGACAGCAAGAATTTTCAACTCCCCGTGACAAATTACTCATCCTTTCCAGTGTATTTACATAGAATTATCTTCTTCAGTCATAAGGGGAGAGATATTTCCTCTCAATCTTTGTCTGTACTCTGACCATCTTCGTCCACCCTCCTCTGCAGCTGTCACTGTCGGCTCCCTCCTGTTCAGCTGAAGTGTCCGAGCCGCTGAAGCGGATCATTTATGGTGTCACTCTGAAATCATGTCGGACCCAACTGTCTTCAGCCCGACGTCTTCCAATTTAAAGTGACAGAGGACTCTGTGGACAGGTAAGTGAAGTGATACAAGTCGTTTCACCAGATCTTTTCCACTCTCTTCTATATAGCTTTTCTCTGACATATGAGTGCTCGAGTTGCTGTGGCTTGAGACCAGTCTCCCTTTCACTGTACTGAGATTAGTATTATGTCTGGTTTTGCTTCTCCATCTGTGTCTGTTTTACATGGCTGGGAGGCAGCTTAAGGCAGTGTCTGGCCTACTGCCGGCTGTGGGGTTCTTCCATGGTTTGCGTTTTTGTGTGTGCAAGAAGAGTGTGGATGGGGATTAATACATCCCCCACTGGGAGGGGCTAGTGTACTCGCAGGCAGATAAGAAAAAAGATAAGAGCGTTGGCCCCAGGTGCAGAGGAGAAATCTCCTCATAAGAGAGAGAGGAGATTAGAGAGGTAAAATCAATTACTGACATGAGCCCTTTTAACAGGCATTTCAAAAAGGGCGAGAGGAGGGAAGGAGGGAGCTCTCTTTTCAAATGAAAGACTCCAATATATCCTGGCAGCAAGACTGGATAACTTTATGCAGTGGATAAAGGTTATGTTGATTCATTAACATATAGATTTTCTGTTCTGCTTTGGCTTTGGCATTGCTCTAAATCTCATTGTGCCTAATGGACTGTGCTGCTGGTTTTGCAAGTGCTAGCCTATTTTCTGCACATCACTTTCACTTAATATCACAATCAATGATTTTGCAAACCACAAAACTAGAAAATGTGTATTTTCTACTGTTCTGGGTATACATTGGTTTCCATTCATTTCCTTACGATGTGGAAGTGGAAGAGGTGGATGTTCTAATCATTTTTTTAATTTATCAATTTGTTGTATTGGTGTACAAAATGTCAAAGGAGTAAGAAATACCCATCACAGTTTTCAAGGCGACATCTTCTTTTGGTTACAGTCCAAATTTGTCAGTATACCATAATGGAAGACTAAGAAAATCAATAGATATTCACACTTAAGGAGGAACAAGGAATTATAAATAAGCTGTTAAATAATACTCTATTGATCAACCAATAGATGCTATTGACTGATAATGTTTTCAGCCCTCGTAGCAATTTTTCTTATTAGTTTACATAATTGCATTGCAGTTATATAGTAGAGTAACACACACACACACACACTACAAAGAATGTACTTAAAAATAGTAAATGACAGTTATACATGATCAGTATATTCACACCTCCTCCGGCACACTGGTATAGTTTAATGAAATATTTAGTGTTTAGTAATGAGGCAGAGACCACAGCTGACGATCAGCTGTGAGGGAGCAGCCGTCTGCTTCAGGGCAGCTGTTTTCAAGGCCTCGCAGCTCTGCGTCTCATTCCTAGCAAAGACAAAGGAAGACGCTGACAACTGCTCTGCTTTGATCTGATTTTCTCCTCTCCCATGGGGCCAACCTAAGTCAGCCCTTTCACTACAGTCTCTCTTCTTCATCGTGTTGTCATAAAATGCAGGGAAATTATTTTCAGAGTCACCAACTTATTCCCGTGTTTGGAAGATAGTGTTTAAGTATATTCAACCAAAAAAATCCACATGTAGACTTGGCTTATACATACATTTTGCATGTCTTTGATACACACATGGATGAAATAAATGTTATGCTGCACGCAATGTGCGTTTAACCAAATGAATAACCCCTTCATCTCTGAATAGCCCTGTCATCTTGGCATGTATTTTCACGTTCTTGGAAGCAAACTTGTTTGTTGTCTGACCCTAGTAGGAGCGTGGGCTGTGTAATGTTTGCATCAGACACTGGATCCAAACATACCTATCATTTGCACAACATCACAATCACAACATGTAGCCGTCAAACCCCTTTGCCCCCTCCTCCACCACCACCGCCACCACCCCATCCCCCTCTGTCCTCACCCTCCACCTCACAGCTCAGAGCAGAAGGAATTCGCTGGTTGATTGCGAGTGCTGGTGGAGCGTGTTGCAGCAGGCGAGGACAGGGGTTGTTGTTGGAATGAATTAATTTGTAGCTGCTCTGTGTGTGTGATGGTGACGGGCCGCTGCCTCGTCCCTCTGAGGCAATCCCCCGGTCGCATGAAAGGTCGATGTGATTCGTTTCTCATCCATCCCTGTCTTCCTATAATCACAGACGTGCTGGGGAGACTGAGGCTGTGAAATCACCGTTCACCAGTGTAATTTACAATAATTTCAGTAAATGTTAACATTTCCTCTCCTTATCGCTGGAAATGATGTCTTCTACTTACTCTCTAATATTCCTCATTGTTTGGTGGGAATGCCCTGACAGCTGTCGGGTGGCTGTATGGTAAACAGCGGGTGCTGCATGCGTGTGTTGTCAGAAAGTGGTGTGCGAGTAATGTGTGAGCCAACAAAATGCCAAGACAAGGAGCGAGGCCAAAAATATACACTCACCCAAATATTTACCAAAGCCCCAAAGCATTTTCAAGATCAGTCATTTTCACACAATTAAACAAATTGATATGCAATTTGATTCTCTGAAGCTGAATTTTTGCATTTTATCAGCTTTACGCACTATGCTGGTACCAGATCTGAATGATTTCACAACCTAAGAAAACCCCGTAATTTCAAATTTAAGATAAAAATACACCGGGAAACCGCACGATTTATCTATGCTCCGATTTTATACAAACAGCCTCCATCACTTAAAGATCAAGTGCAGAGAATTATCTTTGGATGGTTGTGTTTGGGGTTGTTTCATCAGCAAAATCAGACAGTTATCAAACTGGATTAATATCTGTTGGCTGCCAGAAGTAATAGCTCTCATGGGTTGTTACAGGAACAGTTAGGATTCTAATTAATTCAGCAAAGTGTGTGATGAAGTCCATAGGGGGGGTGCTCTTAAGATCCTTAATATGGAAACACCATTTAGTTGATGATACCACAGTTGTCTCATTAGCATATTCACACTTATTTACATGAAACGCTCCTCAGTTCAGATAAGAATATGGATTAGGTCGGTCTTGGGCTGTTTTGTCAGATACGCTTTAGATCTTTGTCCACTTTAGTTTCATTGTATTTACACGTGACTTCAGTTAGACTCTTTCATACTCATGTGCTCAAGGTTGTTGCTGAATGAATTGCGGTGTTGTCGGATAACATCTACATCTGAAACACTGAAAGTTGAGCTTTGTTTGAAACAAAAACTGATAATTGTATTTACACCATAACCTCTGGGGCGAAAGATTTGATCGTCTTTCCCTGTGAAGGCAAACGCTGATGTGATCAGCTCTCCAGATAGAGACACAGTGAGACTGCAGAGAGAAGTGATAATACACAACATCTGCCCATGATCTGTGGTATGCTGGGAATCTGTAGGGGAGTCGGAAAGCAGTAGAGATATTGAGTCAGACTGTGGTATTGCCGGAATGTTTTCTAATGATGTTTACGTTTTGTATTGTACTTGACTGTTTTCCACAGATGGGTACGGTTCATGTTACATAACACTGCTGCATGCAATCGCATAACAACCACCAAAATAGATACTTATGCTGTGACACACACTGCCCTCAGACATAACGCAGCAGAAAGTAAATCCTATCAATGTTACAGGGGCAGATAAAACACTGTCTCACACTGTGAATCGTTGCTGAGTCTCCACAGACTCACTCTTTTTCTGTGCAGCAATAACATGTTGCATTGCAGCCACATGTTTCCGCAACACAGCTGGCTGGCTCCATTCGTTTCCCCTCACTTTAATCTCACTATGCCATGTGAAGACCACAGGCACTTCACAGCGTCTGCCCCGTCTTGACAGCCGCGTTGATATCGCTGATAAGAAGGAGAGACAGAAAGTGAAATGACAGCACAGAATGTGTTTCTCCCCACACACTGTAAAACATTGTCTCAAACAGTGGCTGGAAGTAAAGTAGCTGTCTGCAGACCAGGCACTGTGATTTATAGTTTTCCCTCTCGCAATCTTTCTGCCTGTATTTTATTTTATTGTTTTGAATGATGTTTTTGTGTTGTTGTTGTGATGCAGCAAACACACATGACTGTTGGTTTTGTTTGTCATTAAATGCATTTTTTTCATTTTTTTTCTTTTATTCTGAAAAATAATCAAGTTCTCCAAAGAGTTATATGACACGTCTATGATGTTATGTTAGTCACGTGAGGGGGAGATTTAACAATTAGAGGTCACAATTGTTGTACCAGAAGTTGAATTGTTTTAACTGTTGGATATTAGTCAAGCTTATTGTCTTTAATAGATTGAAATGTAATGAATGGATGGGAGCCTTATAACATCCTCATACGGTAAGAAAAGATATTAATGAAAAGTCCATATTTATGACAGTCAAATTACTGCAGCTGATTCCCAGAACTGAAATGTATTTTTGCACTGGCTGTTTGCTGTGTGTGGCTCCAGTCGAGGGCTGATTTGTTACACAATCTTGTGTGGAAATGTCACATGTTTTACCAAGTCTAAAATAATAACAGTCCAGAAAAGAAACCCAAAATGGACACAAATGTATCCAGTGGATTCAGATGGTTTACTAAAAAGTCTACATTTCTAGTCTGGTTCGAGATTAATAATTCAAAAGTATTTTGTATCCCGAGGTGCTGCAATTCTTTAGTGAGTGGGTCATGAACTCTGTCTCTAACATGTTTCCAGCTGAAGTGAGTGGTGAACAGACTGGGAAATTATCATTCTTATCACACTGTAAATCAGACAAAGACAAATAATAATATCCTGTTACAGTCACATTTGCCTCTTTCTCGAGGGGTTGGCAATGAGCTTCTCTGCCTGCCAATGATCTGCATCTAGGCCTTGGTATGTCTGCCATGTCTGGCAGTTTGCTTTGGCAGCCTGTCTGTGTTCCCTGGGTCTTGTCTTGACATAGTTGTCATAGCTGTGATCTGCAGCAGGGAGCCATGCCTTATTTCCATTTAGTTCAATGCAGATTGATATACGTAAGTTTCATTTAGCGTTGATAGTCAGTAAATCTCAATTTTAATTAAATCTAATGTTTAATAATTAAAGTTGCAATTAAGTGCTCACAAATGGGAAGAAACAAGTGTTTTTTTCTAAAGTAAAGTCACATGATAGATACATAAGCTGACTTTGAACAGTCAAATGTCACTGAATAAATCCTTAAAAATCACAGCAAATACTTTGGATCTCTGAGTAAGACTGTGTCCAGTTAGCCGTACTAGCCACTTCTGTCCAGGCTGATACTATATCAGTACAAATTCAATCTCCTGTCAGGATTTATTGTAATAACTTAACTGCTCACCTGACTTTTCCTCATCATCAAGTCAAAAATGTTCTTTTTCAGCTACTTCTCTTCATCATCAGCCGGACTTGTGTAGTTTGTTGGATTGCTAACATGGTGATTGTGTTGAACATACCTGATAAACAACAGTAAGACTCACTTTTTGTTATGTGAGCATATTAGCTTTTAAACATTTAACCTCAAAGCACTACTGTGTCTCTTGCTAATGCACAGCCTCACAGAGCCACTAACATGGCGATAGACTTTCGTGTCTTGTTAAAGCCAAATTTACCTAAACAAATCTACAAATCCCAGAAGACATAGCGGCAACATCTGCAAGTATTATTATTTCTTTAATGAAAGTGAGATAATAAACCCGGTAAATGCCTCTATGGGGTGCTGAATGTAAAATTTTAATTACAGTTTTATGGCTGTTATATTGTGAGAATTTAGCTGAGACAGAAATTCATGTGAAACAGAATGTTATATACAATTGCTATAAATGTCTATACATAAGATATAAATATAAATGTACGTGTAGAATCTAAATGTTAAATGTTCGTCGGGTGTAAAGCTAAATATTTGCTGTTCCACCAGCACAGTCCACAGCTCTTGGGTAAGTGAAGTAGTTTAAGTAAGAGGAACTATGCTACATTTTTACCTTAATTAAACAGCTTCAGAGTAATTGTGATTAAATTGGTGGTTAAATGAATGACTTGTAACTTGTTATGAAGGATAATGGAGGCTCTCTACCTTCCACATAGCGTCTCCTGGCCGAAAACCGACCTTGCAACATCAGATCCTCCGACCCAGTGTCCCAGTTCTCATCGTGGCGGCACAGCGACACAAACGTGCCCCTTAACCTGGAATCTTTTGTTTATGACAGATTAGACTACACAAACATATGATAATCCATCACTCCATGGATTGCTTTCTTGCCGGCTTTGTAGAAAACAAATGCACATGGCCGGAAGGAAGATTAGCAAAACAGCAGAAAAGCGACCAGAGTAGAATAGTTCTCCTTTAAGTCTATCCAGAGTTAGCCAAACTCAAACTACTTCACTTTTAGTTGTGTACTGTACCGGCGGAACAGCACCTTGGGGTGCAAGCCACACACTGGCAATAACCACTAGCTCACTAGTTTCCCTTTGGGGTGGGACTGACCAGCCATGTTGTCTTACTTACTGATCCACAGTCAGCAGCGTGGTCAGGGCCAGAGCTTAGGAGAGTGCAAGGGGCGTTGACAAGTGACGCTGACCTAGGTTATTTGCATATTTAGCTTTACACTTTACACCAACATTTAACATTCAGATTTAGATTCAACATTTGCATTTATTTATAGATTTATTTATATTTTATGTAAAGACATTAATCACAATTGTATATAACATGTTGTTTTACATGAATTTCTGTCTCAAATGATAGTAAAACAAGCTAAATGTGAGAAAAGTGAAACTAAATTCTCACAGTATATCAGCAGTAAAACTGAAACCAAAATTTTATATTCAGCACACCACATCACAGAACAAAATAGAAATTGCAAAAGAGAAAAGAGAAAACGATGGTGTTGACAGTCTATCAAACTAAACTGAAGCTTACAGGCAGAGCTTGGCACTTGGCCGATGTAAAGTGACAACCTTGCTCTCTTTTATGTCCTCCCTCCTGCTGCAGGTGCTGATTCTCCCTTCTATCCCCTGGCACAGCAAAGCCTGTTATTGTTGCAGTGACACAAACAAGTCCGATTTTTTTTTTTTTCTTGTTTCTTTTCATCAGGGCCGGGGGCAGACGGGGCCGGCCAGGTTGGCTGGTGAGAACATCCAGCTGCGTTTGAGCTGAGCTGTTCTCACTCCCACTGGCCTTGGACAGGTCACCTCCACAGCTCAGATGGACCGGGCAGAGAAAAAGCTGCTATTCATTAAGTGCAGCCAATTATTGAAGTTGGTGTTTCCCAAATGTTTTTCACTGTAGGAGCTGACACAGGGGACAGACACATTGTTTCTCTCTACCTCAACAATTCAGTTCAAGTTGTACGACTTGACGTTCATGATTAGCAACATTTCTGTGTAAACACAGATATCCGACAAGGACATCAGGAATGTCATTCACCCTGACCAAAGATTGGGAAACACCAGAAGTTTGCGTACATGACTTATCTTGCTGGTCAAACAGTGGATTTGCTGCTGTCGTGGAGCTGGATTCTTGACTATTCTGGATGCACAACTGAATATTTCTATTTTTGTCTTTCGTGTCTTTCCACCACTTTGCGAGCAAAGTAATTTATACATACTGTTATATGCAGAAGAGTCAGTACACTTTAAATAGGGTAAGGCCTCACTGATGGCTATATTCATTCAATGAAGTGTGTATGTTTTCACAGCATAGAGATAGCTTACGAAAACAGAAGATATAAGCTATGACCCTCTTAGAGA
>OMNW01024995.1:0-19188 GCA_900303245.1 Selene dorsalis
AAATCCACTTCACATTGGAGGGTGTATACCTGAGTGTGTATGGTGTAACCACCCTGAGAGTGGCCCATTAATCCTGGTTGGCGGGGAGGGGGAGGGGGGCCGCTTTGATCTCCGGTTGAGTGGCTGTAGAGCGGAGCTGTCGAGCTCACCTCCTCAACTAAGAATCACTCAAAATTAGGAAGGAGACTTCTTATGTGAAATGGGTTAATGCCGCCTCTTCAGTCAAGAGCTCCATCTCCCTCTCTCTCTCTCTCACACACACACACACACACATACACACACAGCTCATTTTGAGTAAGTGGTCCAATTTGAGACGAGAGCCTCTTTGCAGGAGAGGAAACGAGGTAGTTATGTACTCTACAAAACAACCTGTGTGAAGAACATTTAACCAATCTGAGATCCTTACACTGTAATTGCGGCAGGTCTTTACCGCAAGTGTCACCTAATTGCATCTGACTAATGCATACATGTAATCTACATATGCAGTGTTGGTTGATTCCAGACAGTGTGAAACCAGTTTTGCGCTGTGTCAGACTACAACATTTCAAGAAACACAGGTAGCAACAAATCACACGTTCTCCCGGAAAAGTGTGTTTAAAGTTTCAATGATTGCATTGATTGCACTGTAATTAATGTGTTTTTCTCCCTTAATTATTATGAAAATAAATCTACTCAATTCTACATTTAACCAGTTTGACACAACAGTAAACATCATTCCCTTAAAGGGGAACTATGCAATGGATGCTTTTTTCTCTACAGAGCTCCCCCTACAGTTTTGGAGTGCAGATTTTCACTGTCGTAAAAACTCACGCTAACAACCCTGTTAGCCTGCTCCATCCACCAGCTAGATGCTGACTCTCTAAGTTGTTCTGCTAAGATCAGAGATGATAGGTCAGAAGAAATAGCAAAACCATGAGTCTGACCTGTCTCCCAAAAATGTATTTTAGCAAATACTTTTTGGTGGAAACATAATACCTGCCAACACTCCTCAGTGTCCTATATTTCATGGTAATCTCTTGGCACTCCCTATTAATTCATTTTTCCTAAGAGACTCATGTAATGCAGCTAACAACTGTCATTTGAAATGATTATCATGTGCAGAACTATCTGTAGTTTGCTCAATTCTGAACCCGCCAAATGTGTGAATGGTGAGAAAGAAACACAATCCAGACACATTTATACAATTTCAACCCATTTGCTGCTGGCCACCCGTAACACCTGGCAACCCACCACCTGACTGCAGTTGTGTTTGTGCAGGCAGGATATCTGACTGTGGAATTAATTCATCGTTGTCCAATGAACTATTTGTAAATTCTCCAGTCTTATGCAGAATGAGGCCCTGATAAGCTACAGTTCAGTGCAAATAATGCACATGGTACAGCAAAGGTTACTTAACTTACTACTACTTACTAATACTGTTCTATTTCAAATCAGTGAAGAGAATTTAACTTTCAACAAAAACAACACAAGAAATATACTGGTTGGCCATTTATTTCACTCATGGAAACCCTGACACCATTGCCCATTCTGTGTTTTTGGGGTTTTTACAGCACATACATCATTTGACGGCCCTACTTTTTAACAGTGCAAAATCAAAGCAAAATGAACTTTACAAGTTCTTCTTCTTGTAAAATGATTATCAGTATATTTTGGTACCAATGCTTAGGTACAGGGTCGTTAAAATTAGGTTGAACTGATAAATACTGCAGTAGGGGGAAAGTTGTTTTTATCACTGCTCTTGGAGAAAGAAAATAAAATCACCAAAACAGCTTTGTTTTGATTCCATGCACCTCCTGAATTTCAAAAAATACACAGTAGCCTGTTGTTTAAAGCTGCTTGTGTGGACATATATTGACACCCACATACATAACAGGCTGTATGTGTCAAACTTGAGGAGAGGGTGCGCTGGGCTCCCACAGACGCAAAGCAAGGCAAAGCTGTAAATATTCATGGTGGAGCTGACAGCACCCGGCGCCTCTCCACTGGCTCCTGTCACTCCATTGATCTCTCATACATGACTTTCACGTCCGATGACCGCCCTGCCTCACCTCAATCATGTGGGAAGACATGCCCTTTCTCCTGCCTGCTTGATGTCAGTTCTTCCAGGAGACAGAGGAATGTTGATCACCCCTCACATCCCGGGCTCCTGCATCCTCTTTGTCATTAAAGTATGCACACTGGAGATTCTACATCAGCTTGCAAGCTTTACATCCTATATATACACCAGCCTCTGATCTCTCTGATCTTTGCACTAAGGTGTCAAAATATTTTTCATGTCCTTGTTTTTCTGAATCTGACCTGAACTATCTTCTTCTCTTTTTGATGTCCTGTGTTTCCCAGAATTCCCTTTAAACTCAGAGATGAGTTGAGAACCTGCTTGGGTGCTGACATTCGTGTGCGTACATGAAAATCAGCCATGATGAGAGTGAAAGTGAGTCGCTCCTCCACTTAAAATTCCAAAGTAATTGTAGCTGCAGTGCATTATCGGTCCACTGGGGCTACGTCGCTAAAAGATGACGACAACTTGGTACATGCAAATTATCGAGTTAATTAACCTGAACACCACCACACATGGACTAAAATATAACCACACTGTCAAAGTTTGAGGAGAAAGACAGGAGCCAGCAGCAGGTGAGAGGATATAAGGGGCAAAAACACAAAAGGTCTCCAGCTGTTCAAATAGAAAAATTCAACAAAGGGTCAACGGGCCAAAAACTCAGATATAAATCAGATATCCACCAATGCATGTGCAGTCTAAACAGACGCATCAGATATTCCCTGGCAATGCGAGTCGTACGTCATCAATAATGCGTCGATAGCGCATATTGATGACAGTGTGTGTTGTTTACGTGTAGCTGGGCCAGCTGACTTCCTCTTCTGCTCTAGTAGCCAACTGCGTCTACACATGCGGTTCTTTTTTATAGAGTCTGAGAAACATGTAGAAAAAAGTTAAAATCCTTTAAAGCCTCAGATATACTTTTAACTACAGTACATCTACAGCAACTTGATCTAATGTGTGAATCGTATTTATATTCTTCAAAATCTAAAGTTCTCAGTGAGGATGATACTTTGCTCACCCCTGTGGATACACTCCTAAATCTCAGAGAGTACACTGACAAGAACAGCCTTGTCAGTGTACTTGTATGGTTACTTAATGGAGTAAGTGCTGCTACTGCTACATAGACAGAATTAGCTTTAACAGCTGTAAAGCTGGGGGGTTAATTCAGAAAACCAGTACAGCACAGGCACAAAGGCACATGCTTCAGTGAACTGCAGTGTTGCAGTCTGTGCAGTATCAAGCTTATTTAAACTAAAGCTGACAAATAAAGCTGATATCAAAAAGGGTAAACTATAGACACACCAAAGAACATTCAAATAAAATGATGAATATTTCTGCAACAACTAATCCTCCATCCTCTACAGTTACAGGTAAGAAGTGCATGTTTCAACCCACACAAACTGTTGTTTTTACCTCCTTTGAGGGGGTCCTAGTCTCAGTTCAGTGGATCAGACCCCTCCACTCCTCCCTGTAATCAAACCCTGCTCTATGTAACTACATTTCAGTGCTTATGATCATCGATCTCCTGCACTGCTTTTCTAAGGTTATAATTACCCATCGACACTGAAAGGCACCAAGCCCACATAATTACTTTCATAAGACCTTTATACACTCAGTAGAGCAATCAATATTTTGATAGAAGACAACCTGAATTTGTTGCAGAGATATTAAAGACACGCACAGCTGTACTTTTTTGCATGCAGTATGCAGCAGCAGAGCCTGAGACATTTTGTTCTTCCTGATGTTCCCCCTCTTTCCCCCTGGCCCTTGCTCTGGTCATGCTTCATGAACCCTGGCTGATGTACAGGTGGATCTCAGAGATGGGGGGCTCTGGGCAGACAGGGGTCACGGCCTGTTTGCTGAGAGGATGAAGAAATCCGTCATTATCCTCTGTGAGACATTCCTCTCACGCTGCCGGGGACTTGACTGTTAATTGCCCCGAGAATTCTTCCAAACAGAAACACTGAGCAGAGACGCCACAGATGGGGCCGTGAATCGATCGCTTTCACGAGCCTTACAGAGAATCTTCTTCTGTCTTCAAACAAATGTTGAATGCACGACTTCCCACCAGGTGTTATTAGTTCACAGAAGGCTGTGACTGTCACACTGTAAGATGCCTCCATTATTTATAAGCTCTTTATAAACATGACACAAACTGTATTTCTGCTAGTGCAAATTGTGACACAGGCATGATTGTAACTGTGACAGCTAAAGAGTACTAGTAATTTTTTTCACCCTTTTTTAAAATTAGAATATTGATTGATTGATAATTAAATTCTAATTTTACAGTACATAAGTGCAACAGTTCACCTCTGCTAGAGTAAGTTGATATGCTGGAGGAACACATAATAATGACACCAAATCATCTCATAGGTATCACGTGGAGGTGTTTTGGATTTGACATCATAAATGCAAAAAATTTCAATGAGGTAAGCTGCAAAATTCAATTACTTGTAGTTAACAACCATCAATACTAAAATCTACGTTTTAAAACATCACATTAGTTTAACTTTTTGATTGCTCTGACATGGCAGACTGAGTGAGGGGTCAGTGTGAGGTTGGATGATTGATGTTACTGGGGTTATGGCCGTTTTTTCTGGCTGGAGGATGTTGTGAAGGCACAAGAGGAAGGAAGGGGAGAGTGTTTTGGTTTGCGCACTCCTCCTCTCGTGTGTTATCTTACTTTGTGCATCTGAGCCTCCCTCTGATAAACTGTTAGTCCCCTTTAGGTCAATGACACATGGACACCACCCACAGCAGAGACAGCTTACTGTATTGCACAGTGTTCACACTGACCCCCCAAGAATTTCCTTCACTAAAGAGACCACATATCGTCTAAAAATGGCTCCAACAAAGAAAGAGAAAGTGGCTGATCCCAGTGGATGAGTCCACGACTGAAGGTTTTCTTCCAATCTGACTGGTCTGGTTTAACTGGGATGGAGAGACCTGCTGAGAAGCTGCTGAAAGGTCCAGCATGACCCAGAACTGGATTTTCTTCTGCATACAGAACTTCCTAGCTGCAGAATGCTACAAGTCTGTTTTTTTATTGGCAGCCAGCTACAGTGGAGATGGTAACTTCAGCTAACTTGCCCTTACCATCAGCCATATAGAACTATCAAGGACAGCAGAGATTGAAAGTTCAGTGTTTTTCCTTTGAAAATAAGAGTGAATGGAATATTTGAGCTACAGGTACAAGATCAGCACCAAGACTATATACTTATATAAAATAAAACATACTAGCATACAGTACATAACACACAGGTAGTGCAGTAGTGAGAGCGAGCACAGAAAAAGGTCAACAAAGTGTGCACGGCTCAGAGCTGAGCACAAAGAAACTTAATGGGGTGGGGCAGCTCCATCAGGGGAAAGAAAGATGGCTGTGCAGCAAATCCATCAGCGGCAGGAAACAGCGAGGAGCACCAAGGCCGTCTCAGGGTCAAACCAGGTCACAGGATGACGAGGGAAAGTGTGGAGAGAGAGGAGGAATCTTAGTTAGAAGGAATTTGGGGTTTTTGTGCTCTCTGTAAAATAATCCATGAAAAAGACAAAAGTCTTCATACTCATTGTGGCTAGACTAGATCTTTGGTCTTTGACTGGTTATATAGGTAAACTAACATAATATCACAGCTATTTGACTTGTTGCTCCATTTAATTGCATTTAAATTGCAATCAGACCAATACTGCTATCATGAATGTGACAAGTTGTGTGGTCACTCTAGTCCATTTGCAATTCAGACAGCCTTAATAATTTCAAAACAAAACAGGAATAAAAGACTAACAACTAAGTAAAGAATAATAACTATGTAAAGAAGTCAAAAACTGTCACAGAACATTTATGGCAATAATATATAACAATATATTTTTATTTGCAAAAAGAGTCATTAGACATAGTTGTCTTATCTGCAGTTTGCAGTCATTTTGTGTTCCTCACATTTTTTTGAAATATATTTTCCAAAATTATTACTCATTTTTAATTATCTTAAAAAAAGTGGAGAAGGTTATGACCCATAATTACGTTTTGTTGTCAGCTGATATTTAATGGCTGTAGTAATCATGACAGGAACACAGGGTAAAGTCCTATAAAGAGATTTCATGTCAGGAGGAGGTTGTGGTGGATGAACGGGTCAACACAACACAGGAATATCAACCACGTCAAAGTAGCAGTTTATATTGTAACCATGACAATATCATCTAATGGAGGGAGTAGTTATTTCATCCCAAATCACAATCTTCTTTGAGCTAAGCTTTACTTTTGGAGACAATAGGTCATATAAAGGGTTGAACAAAATGACCTGATTGTTCAGGTTTGAGGGTGAACGTCATTCATCTGTGATCCAATTTGCACCATTTATCAGATGCAGTAGCCTCTCATAGCTTCCTTCCCTCACATGATCTCCTGTCCCTCAGCTGATACGACCCTGTCTTATGTCAGACGCTGCTTCAAACCCCCACTGTCGTGGACCCATTAAGTTTCCTGTTATTACATCCTGTGAATTTGTAAATTTGAAACTGTGTCCTGCTTGAATGACTAAGATGATAGCGAGGCAATCACCTGGAGAGGAAAACAGGGACTTAAGAATGAAATCACAGGGAAATGGAGATGCTCAGTGTGTGATATTTGCTGTAGACCACAAATAAGGGATTTTACTGATGGTGTAATTTTGATTTATGGATGCCAAACACACACTAATAAGTTACGGCTTTGGCGAGTCCAGGTTGCCAAAATCCTTTCTTCCACGTCCCTGTGTCTTTCAGCAGGGGATTTCAGCTCAATGGCTTTAATAACATGCATGAATGGATATGCATTTTTTTGAAGAAAGAAATTTGTTGCAGTATTTTTTTTTTCTCTTCCCCTCCTTTTCCTGCTATTAGAAAGTAATCAATGGCCAATTGCCTTTTTAATGCCTTCTCCAGGATCTGGTTGAAAGTCAGACACACTTCAAGGTATTCGCCTCAACTTCCTCCACGGCTGCCCCTTCATTTCTGCTCAGCAGTGGGTACAAATAATAAAGATAATGTTCGCTGAGTAATGATTTCCCATTTTCTCCTTACTTGTACCCCGTTATTAGTTAGATCAGTATGGCAGTGAAAATTAATTTTCTTTTCACTTAGAGGGGACATTACCGTGATTAATTTCAGCATGGAGTGGAGGAAACTGGAGGATTGCTGCAATATGAGGAGTGAAATCAATTTGCTCTGATGTGAGAAGAGCCAGTGAACGTGGGGTATAAACAAGTATGAAATTATCCTCTCTGTCTTCTCCTCCAAACGGTAGAGAGCATCACTCGGCCAGGCCCCTTTGTACTGGAAATGTGACCCTCTCTGAACCTCCATCGGGATCACAAGAGCTGGGAAATGAAATTCTCTCTATCTGTTGGCTATTATTTCAATATCACACACACATACACACACACCTTGTGAGGCCAGCAACAGGAAAAAAAAACAATTTACAGACATAGATAAACATAAAAAAATAATAATTTGGCGTTGTTTCTGTTTAGATTTATATGGAAGCAAATCACTGCCATAATCATTTTCATTACATTCGAACTGAAACTTTGAAATGTAATCACAACTGAATACTGATACAGTTGAAACACCATTGAAATGTTTCACTTGGAAGTTCGGACTCTCGCTTGGAATTTGAAAACATTAAATTATACCCGGTAAACTGAGAAATTTGCAGATGCACAATTTTCTTGTTTAGTCGTCAAAAGCTGTACTCACACTGCTGTAAATCAATGCATATCTAAAAATTCAAGTGACATAATCAAGTGTGTTTGAACACCGTTTTTAAGTTCAGATGGTGTTTGCATACCAGAAGAAGATCTGACTTTTATGGTTGATTTGAAACATGTGGAATCCTAACAGAAATCATTACTATTGATGATTTGCTGGTAAGAACAAGTTTATTATTAATCCTTACTGTCGGTTTTCAACATTTTGAACATTAACCCAAACTTAAGTGTCCTGGTTGGAGGCTCAGTGCATTACACACCCAAGCCTCCAATTGATTACTTTCTGCCACAGCAATGGACGTTGGGGGAATTCCAGGTCTGGTTTTACGCACTGTATCGATCCAGGGTCTTACTCAGTGTCCAGTTTACTTCTTGAAAGCATGTCAAATGTTGGTCTCTACATTTAGGTCCATATAGACTCATTGAGTAGATGGTAAATGCATCTCACAGTACCATGTGGACTCGCAGTCATGGAAATGTAAGAGCTTAACTTGGGTTGAGTGTAAAATTCTTGTCACTTTTAATTAGGTTAAACTAAAACTGCTGCTGTTTTTCGGATCTGACTAGATGTAAGAACACAACAATAGTTCAAAGTCAACCAGACATTATTGAATTTTACCAAATTCTCTTGGTAACCCTCATGGCCAAGTTAGAGTCCAGAATCTGGACATCAAGGCTCACCTGAGACCTTTCACTGAATCTGGTTTCATCATCCTTCACTCTGGATCTGAGATGCATGAAGGTTGTTCATCAGCTCTTACAGCTGGACACTGAAAGTCACTGCACCTGTCAGGTCAAGATAGATGGCTGAAAACCTTGTCTTATCTTGGCCTGCTGAGGATCTCTACTCCAGGAACGATGGAGATGGATGAGCACTAAAGTGGGCTGATTTTAGACAAGCTCTGTGCCATCTCTCAAGTGGACAAGTGGTGGCTGGAGGATCGTCAGGGTGGGCAGGCCAGTGTCCTTGGCTCCTGGAGCACCTCGAGCTCCGCATCCTCAGGGATGGACCCACTGACTGATTAGAGGGGTAAGGGTGAAATGGGCTGCCAGTGTTTTTCATCAGCTGGTCTGAGACAGAGCATTGATGTATGACGGGAGCTTTCCTCTAACACCTCGGTCTGGTGGATCAATAGTGTGAGAGTCTGCTGAGCTTGGGAGGGATCGCATGAACGACAAGCTGCTTCAGACTGAGAATGATGGCGGGTTTTTCTCCTGGGCTCTCAGACATTGGGGAGTGACTGAGGCTGTGATTACATATGGAACGCTACACAGCAGCCTCCGAAACTCTTCAGTGGAGAGAGCCTTCTGCAGATTGTGAAAACACTTGAGAGCAGACTTCCGAGTTGTTGTCAGCTCGTTCAACTTGTTTTCTTACAAATACTGTTTTTGAGTATGTTTTGTGCTCTAAAATTCAGAGAGAGAGAGAGAGAAAACTTTGTAGTACAGGTGATGCAGGGCAGGCAATGTTAGGTTCGGATGGATGGAGACAAATTATCAATTGTGGACCCAGACTGGGAGTTATTTACTGTTGTAACTTATGATGTAATGATACTTAATTACAGGAAACATCACCATAAAATTTCAAATTAATTGAAAAGACTCACACTCTCCCCCCTGGGCTGTCAGCAGACAGTAACTTAACAGTAACCAATAGGAGCACAGGGACAGCGTTCAGCTGGTCATGCTGTGTCTGCTGGGGCGGTGTTTCTCACCGACTGCTCACTCACTGCTGGATGGTGAACTGCTAACCTGGCAGAACGCAGCTGAACCTTGACTCAGACTGAGTGAAAACAGTGCTGCTCCGAGGATCAACGAGCCATTTAAACTTGCTGACTTTTATCATTTCTACTTGAATGTCATAAGAGGCCTTAATAAATCAATTAGATTAAAAGAAACATATCTGTCATGTTCATTTAATAGCATATTGGACACTGTTAGTGTTCGACAAGGGTGTCATAACATGGATTGATAGAGCTGGAATGCATTTAGAGGGATTGATGGGGTTTCATTTGATTTCATTACTGTGGATCAGCGTTCAAGGGCCAAATGATGTGCAAGCAGCAGTCAGTAAGATTATGTATTTTTAGTCATCTTTCAAGTGGGCTGAGATAATGCCAGCTCATCCTCTTTTCATGGTGTAAGCACGAAGGACAATAAAGATGATAGATTCTGAGACCAGAGGAGAAATCTGTAAAAACATACATGAACATGTGAGAAGACACAGGTAGCAGCTGAATGATAACTACACAGTTGAAATTTTTGACCCGAATTTGTTGCATCAGTTTGTATCAATAAGACTTCAACTTTGCATATTATTAAAAAAGTAACCCAGAATTGAGTCTGCGTCTTTCACCACTGAAATATGCATATGTTGATAACATCACTGCATCTGGTCAAGAAACATAAGCAGTTCAATTGAAGTTTATGTATATAGTGACAGATCATATACATTATGTCCAGTCACTTTGCATGGTAAAGTCAAAACATTATACATTACTCAGAAACCACAATGAGTAAGCATTTGGCAACCGTGGGGAGGAAGAACTCAGATGAACAGGTTCTAAACAAACCAACTGTTCCGTTATCACAGTTATCAAAAAACCCTCTTTATTTGAGGCAAGAAAATTAAAGGTCTAAAGGTCTTTTCCATCCGTCTGCTTTGCAGGTTGTTGTGTGATAATATTCTGGGAGCACCGGGGTTCAGGAGACCTCTGGCCACGCATCAGTCCTGCTGAGCTTCTCACTCACATCAGCGTTATTTTAGGTATTGTAGCTTTCTAATGTGTACTTTTATCATGCTGTTGCAGGTTGTGGGTAGCTTGTGCTTCTTTGACTGTCAGTGACACATATTGTAAAAGTTCAAGGTCACTATGATCTCATACACTTCTGAATGCAATTCATCAGGAAGGCCCAGAGGGACTTTCATTACTTCTGACACAATCACTTAGACTCAAGTATAAACTAATTAGAAGTCAAAGATTAAAAGTGAAGCAGAAAGTTGGTCTGTACAACTTAGCTTGTACCCTGATATTTTAAAGGTCCATATTTAACCTTTCTAGTATTTTATTTGAAGTGTTGATCCATAAGATGTATTTCTGGTATAAAGATCCAAAAACCGTCTAGTTTTACATCTCCTTTCTCAAGCCTCTCTTTGTAGCTTGCCAACAGGTCAGCAAGCCAGTAAGATGAGAGCAGGCTTTTAGCCTCTCTTCTGATTGGCTGACTGATTTATCTGAGTGTTTACCTCAAATCTGCTGTATTTCTATTGGATGTCTCAGAAAACAAACCCTGTAAGAGTGGATAGCAGTTCTAGGTGGGTGGAGCTTAAAGCAAAAATGAAAGTAGCGATTGTATTGTTGTGACATCACAAAGTTACAGAAGTTTTAATGGCTGTTTTTCAGAATTGCACACAGCCTGTATGCAGAAACTGAGTCTTAAAATGTATTAAAGCCACAGACTTCACTTTGGCTTTAATACATTTACAGTATTGATATTGGCATTTTTGCTTTTATTAGTGGCTTATTTTTAATACATTATTGTTATTAATATTTGCATTTTTTAATACAAAGCCGTATTTTTTAAACACAATTATTCAGGATACTGTTTGCAAAGTGACCTGGGACACAGCTAAAACTGAATGTTTCAGTCGGTCACTACTCAGTGCAGTAGTAAGTATATAATTCATTTACTGAACACATACAGAGGCATTAAGGAAAGAAGTTAATGACAGTGTGAGTTGCTTCAGTGCTGGGTGCTGTCATGTCTGGTGCATCATGTTCCACACCAGCCAACACTAGCACTTCCCTCTCAAGAGTTATTGGCGTCTAACAATATTAGAGACTCAGGAAATTGGTAGTGGAGCAACAGAGCGTGATAATCAAGATCCATTTTCCTTTACTGTGGCCTTGTATACCAAGTAGCCACACGGCTGCTGGTAGAGCCCAGTCATGACCTTGTGAAAAATGATAACATGAGCCTTGTGTGGTCCGTCGCTCTGTCACTGCAACACTGAAACCTGCCTGATTTATACTTTTCAATTTTGAGCAGGACAGTTCAAAGTATTGAACTGATTCATAACAGATGATAGCTTCAGGTTTGTGCCATCCAATGTTACTGTGGGTGATGCTGTTTTCAGGCACAGAGTTCAGAGATGAGGGCACACCAGCACTATATGAAATAGTCAGATCGGCCATGGAGTGCAAAAGCATTTTGAAAAGCAGTGCTTGTTGGATTAATTAAATCAATATCAAGTTATATTTTGTCTGTGTTAGTAAGATGCAAACATTTTTTTTAAATCATAAACAAATGGCTTAAATTTTCATATAAAACTGTACATTTATATTTTCAATCACTCATCATTTCATTAACCAAAAAAAAAAATGCAACAGGAGCACAAAGGTCAGCAGATAACAAAGTAAAGTCATATCACAGTAATATAACTATTAGCTATCCTAAATGATCAAGTAAAGTCATAGCAACCGTGAGTGAATTGACTTAAACACACACATGTTTAATTGCTTATGAAGAGATAGGTGTTATTTCTTGTTTGATTTTTTTTCTCCATTTTTCCCTCAGTTTGTTTAACTAATAAAGTTATAGATCATGTTATTTGACTTCACTTCACTAGCATGGTGTGGTGCTCACTTTCTACTTGTAATCTGTGATTTCTGTTAATGTGACAATATAATGAAAGCATAAGGCTGGTAGCATACATTATTGTCACCAAATCACGTAAAAAGACAACACTGTAACTGTTACTGTATTGTTCACACAGAGACTGATGGGCCTCTGTGCCATCGAGCTCTATTGTTACCAAAAACAAATAAGTACATGAATGCATTTATTACTATGAACTCACATTGTAATTTATTTGGACCCAATCTCATATGCATCATAATGCAGCTGTTGTCTGTGCCACCTTCCATATCTGTTCTGGGTTGAGTGTTTATAGATGACGTCACACATTGTGACTGGCTGTATGGCAGTCATAATCTTTTGACTGTGATTATTTGTGAGAAGAAAGATCTAAATCTTCATATGTAATATACATGAATGATTGATACATCCAATACAAACACAGAGTTGTGTGTTTTACACTTTAATGAGGCTGCAGGAATATACTCTTAAATACATAAAGTACAACAAAAAAAATCCATGAACATCCTACAAATGAAATTCAGTGAGGCAAAAAGATCTTGACAGGAGATTTCAGTTTCTCTTCAGTCTCATATGAACTGTCTCTGAACACATCATTAAGAGTCTCTCCTTGAACCATTTTTCTCTTCTTACCTTGAGTGTCATACTCAATTAAATATACAATACTGTATCTGATACACTGCACTCTCCATGGGACATGCATTTTTTTGTCTTAGCCCTAACCAGCCTTGTACATTTCTGAGAATCCAATGAGATTCCCTGCTATCCACAGTGTATTTTGTATATTTGATGTGATATTTTTTTCTCTCAAGTCTTTTTACCATTTATCTTTAAGAACAGGGGCTGATGGGCTGACTCTGGTAGCCACTGACAATACAACTGCATTTTTCTTTAGGGTCATTTGTGTTTATACAGCAACAGTCCCAAGTGGTCCAAAGTTGTAAACAAATGTCATGCATGAACCAACTGTTCTCTAATGGGTTCTGATGGCTTGTGCTGTTGGAGCCTATTATTTACATTTAGTCATTTGTCAAGTACATTCAGCATTTTGTTCCACCACAGAAAACAAATCTGGTCTGAAACTGTCTTGTATGCAAATGTGGTTCAACCAGAAAGGTGGCCATATGTAACCAGTTGAGACTGAGGAGTAGTTGACTGACATGTGCTTTTTTTTTTTAAGGTTGATCAAATACTTCTGCACCATTTGTAAAGGTATCACTGTGAGCAAAGGATGGCCTAATTTTTCTTGATATGTAAAACCAAAAGGAGCACGACTGATAGATGGATACGACATGGTCAGAGAAGGAGTTCTGGTTATCAAACCAGGTTTCATGACCTTGGCTAGTTGGAGGGAGCTACCAAGGTCATTCTTTCCATAGTCCATGTTTGCCTAATCTCTACAATAGAGATGCTTAAGAAAATAGTCCAATTATAAATTTCAAAAGCGAATCCCGCAGCATTAGGTTCTAAAGTCACACCCATGTCTGTGACACTGTCTCACATTAACATAACAGTCACTTTCTGAGCAGCTGCTCAACATTTCTTTCATGTTTAGTCCAGTTAACCCATTCCATAATTCATGACTTTATTTGCATGTTAATTAGCAAATAGACCGAGATACATCAGATTTTAATTGCTTGTGGGGCTGAAAGGTCAGTTCAGTCAAAAGCTTATGCAAGTATGTGACAGCCAACGAGCAAACAGTAGAAAAACATGGGGTGTATAGAAATGAGTCTGGATGAGTGGACCTGCCTTGAGCTTCTTCATGTGGAGAAACCTTTGAACAGTTGATTATTTGATTTTATCAGAGTTTGAATGATGCTCACCAAAAATTAAATAAATGTGTTAATGTATCCATACGATCCATTGATGGATTATCAGCTGCTAACCCTTAACAATATGGTACAAAAAACAGTGTGGCTACTTAGGGATCTACTAATTAATTATTGATGTCATGTTCCTAATTACTCAGAGGCCAGGACTATCAAGTAGAAAGTGATAAGATACAAGAGAAAAGACTGTGGGATAGTGTATTAATAAATTATGAAGTAATAATTAGTTCATAAATATATATAAATAACACACTGACCACTCTTGTCAATTTGTCCCTAATTAACTATGAGCAGCAAAACAGAAGCTGCTCCTGCAACACTGATCATTCACACATCACTCTGCCTGTGCAAGTTAAATTAACGTGATGCCTCCACACACACCCACACACACGTAATCATTTAAGAAGCCACAGTAAATTATGTACTGCTTCACTATTATAGACGGTATATAAAATTTTTTTTAAAAAAAGGCACAATACCTTCAATAGACAAGTTTATCTGCACCACTGCGAAAGCCACCAACACTGAATGGCTCTCAGTCTTCCACATTCTTCCAACGTAACCTGCAGAAAAGGCCTCTGGTGCCAAAACCAACATCACACTTAAAGTGAAACAATGAAAAAAGAAACAAAGAAAAAATTAATTAATTAAAATATTCCCCGCAGGACTGTCATGTCTTGACCAAGCTGTTGATCAGACGCTGCAGTGTTGGTGAATGTGACAGTACAGTGGGATGTCCTCTCACAGGTTGTAAAGCACAGCGAGAGCTCATCAAGGACACAGACGCTGCATGCGGCCTTGTTA
The DNA here is from genome assembly GCA_900303245.1 of Selene dorsalis. NCBI lineage: Eukaryota > Metazoa > Chordata > Actinopteri > Carangiformes > Carangidae > Selene > Selene dorsalis. The sequence continues at coordinate 15,093 of OMNW01024995.1, forward strand.
TGTCGGAGTCAGAAAATGGCTGTGAACCGCCGATGGCTGGATGAGTGCTGGGAAATCCACTTAAGGCTTAGCCAATCTCTTCTTTTTGCATAGCGCTGAAACATCACTTAACATTTCACCTCAACACTTCAACTTCACAGTGTTATAAAAGTGACACATATTGCCTACTAAAGGAAATGGGAGCATGAAATGGACCATAAATCGTAAGAAGCACCGCTCTCTCCGGAAACATGCTGATGAGTTCTCCAACTTGGGTCTAAATATTATGACTCAGTGAGGATGTGTGTGCACGTGCATGTGCGTGTTTGTGTGGGCATGTGTGTGCGAACGTATGTGTGTGGTGCCAGCAATCAACCAAAGTGCAGATTGTTGGCTGTTTTACACAACAGTGTGGTGTTGTGACCGGGCAACACATCAGACTCGCTGGAAGGAGGAAGGGACCAGAGAGTCTTCCTCCTGCTGACTCATATGCTGGTTAGTGTTACAGTCAGGGATGTAGAAAGTCAAACCAACAGAAGAGAGCTTCGATTAGATTTGATTATTGTTTGCTGTTGTGTGGCATCTCTCAGCCCATCAGGAACATTGTTTGCTGTTATGTAATTCAAAGTATAGTTATAGTACACAAGCACTTTTGTCTTTTTGTTTCTCGTATAACTTTTCTATTTCAGACATTAATGTGCACAACATCCTGATAATGTTAGCTCAGCTAGCATTACCCAACTGAAAGGCACTGGCCAACTCAGTTACCCAAAGTATTTTAGAAATTGAGGTTTTACTCTGAGTATTCTAATTTGTGATAATACACTACATCTCTACTTCACTATATTTATTCTGCATTTACTTGAGCAGCTTTGTGTTACTTTTCCAATTCAGATGAATAATAATAAATAAAACAGTTTATCATATCCTGAAATGAGCCAAAAATGAGGAACTACTACTTTTAATATCTTAAATATCTCTCTTAAGATCTTTTATACCCACAACCATCAGGCTTTTTAATTCTTCTGCAAATGGTAGATGATCTGACTGATCTGTGACTTTGATGACAGCAGGATGGGTTTAGAGACACAAGTGACCAACCTTTCTTGCAGAATGTCTGGATCTTTTGTGATTTGATGACTCCTGACATTATATACACAGTGCTTCAATAGGATTTTCAGTAGGTCTTGTGCTGCCATTGGGTCCTACTGTACACCACTACCCTTTGCACACAACAGAAGCAGTTCATGAGCTTTATTGAATCAGGTCAGGGACAGTGTGTGGCAGGTCTATGGGTGATGTGACACAGGAGCAGGGCAACGTCACACAGCTACAGGCAGGCAAGAACCACTCAGGGGTGGAGGGCTGTTGCGTTTCTCCGGGGTAGCAAGTGTTCAGAGACAAGCTGAGTAGAAATTAGGGGATCAGTTTGAGAATGCTGGAAGGTCTGGGTGCAAAGAAAGTCTTGCCTGGAGTGTGTACTGGGACTGCTTATATGCTGGTTTGATTAGAGATGAGGTGCAGGTAGGAACAACTGGGGGTGATGAGGTGTGGCATGGTGGAGGATGGCGGAAGAGAAGACAGTAGACTGTACCATCCAAACACTACATTTATGAGACTGATCTCCCTGCATCATTGTATCACATGACTTGTATCCATTTTTAACATTTCTAAAGAAAAAGACAAAAAGGATTCACTTGTCTGATTAAGTATCCGTTTACCTCCAAGGAGATGTGTACATTACTGGATCAGCTCCCAGGAGATTTGTCCAGTTGGCTGTCAGCTGATGATGTTGGCATCAGCTCTCGGACAATGTTTCTTCCCTACAGAAATCCAGTATTTCAGGTTTATGGGTAAAGAAAGACACTCAAAGAGCATTTGGAACAACTCCATGCTGATCAGTGTCAATGAAAAGGCCCACAGACTTCTGCATAAAATAAGTCACTTGTACAAGGTTCATTAGCATTACCTACTCTGGACAAATTAAAGGGAACACCTGTGATGTGTCAAATTTGGCCCGAATGTTCTCTATTAACACATCATGTTCTTCCCAATGTGAGTAAATCAGAGAAAGAAAAATGTGAGACGTAGGCTATAGATTTTGAATTAATAGAAGCAACCTTTGGTGGGGTAGGAAGAGACCACTAATGTTGTCCAGGATATATAGAAAATGAAGTGATACATACACAGCATATGCCTGGTTTGCCTCTACTGACAGTGCGCCCCTGAGCACAGAAGTAACCAAGGTATGCTGTGAAGAGTCTTGAGCATGATGATGTGTTGAAGGTGAGTTGATCTGTCTCATCACCATCACCATCATCATCGTTCCTCGAAATAAAAGCATCATCAACTCAAAACATTTTAAAGTGGAACAGCAACTGCATGAAATGTTTGGCTTGTAAAGACTGAAATGACATCAGAGAAAAGTCTTGACAGCCAGCTCTACTTTTTGAACAGACACCACAAGGGTAGCAGCAGGGGGTGCAGCTGCAGGGAGGAGACCATCACAGGTTGATCTTAATACAAAAAATACAGGACAATTTTCCATTGAACTGGAACTACATATCATAGATTGGCTAAAGCAAACCAAGCCAGGTTAATACTGTTTTAGCAATGAGAGAGGACAGGATTAAAAATAAAAAGGATACAAAAAAAAAGGGAAACGATGCAGCCAGATAGAGGCAGTTAATGTGCAGGAAACATCAGAGGTAGTAAACGTCAGCAGGGCGTGAGGGGACTCATCCTCCTGAATGCCCAGAATAACCAAAAAGAGAGAATGAGTAGAATACACAGCTGAAAGTCTCTGCATGACTTTCCATTTTGTTGCATAACAGTTAAAGGAGAAGCTCTGTTACAGAAAAGTTTTCGTTTACACTAACCCGTGTATATATCGTATATGCCATCAAGACCAAACCTGTAGGTGGCAGTGTAATGAGAAGCTCAAACCCACGTTAGCCAATCAGAATACCGAAAATAGTATCATCAACGTCACTTCCTTGTTTGAAAAAAGTAATCTGCCTAAAACTTTCCAAAATTGAGATTCTAATGGAGTTTTCCAAAATCTCTGGAGATTTCTCCAGCCGGAGTTTTTAGAAAGAATCGTTTTCAGAGGTGAATTCTCCGTTTGCGTGTAAACGAAGGGTGCAAACAAAGGTCTCAGTTTATCAAAATAACCATGTACGTGTAAACAGGGCCTGAATATCATCCAAACGACTCCAAGTTACACCAAAGTTGTACAAAAGAAACAAAAAAAAACAGAACTTCTCCTTTAAAGAGTGAGAGAATGACAGAATAAATTCACCAGCAAATGAGAATCAGTGATAACGATAAAACAGCAGAGGCTAATTGAGTCCAGTCTACAGCAGGCTGGATTAATTAAGGGGCAGGAGCAGAGCATGTATCGATTCAGCTCCTAAAGATCTTTCTAACTGGACAACAAGTTCTGTAACGATCGGTCCACTGTTGGAGTCACACACAGAAATATGCTCAAACAGATTATGTAGAGACTTTTGAAAAAGTTTAGTCAAATTTTTGACCAGTTGTTTGTCAGGAGGAACTTTAGCTGTGCCCACTGAAGTCAGGATTTTGTGCAACAATTTAGCTTTTAGTTACAACAGGCATGAATGTGTTGGCAAAGCAAGACAACTGGTACATTTGTAGGATGGATAGCACTAAGTGAAACAGGGACAAATGATACTAAATAACTTGGGAGCTTAAAAACAGTGTCAGTGCCTGTGCAAAGAAGGAGAACATACGAGGCAGATGTGTTGAGCAGGAACACATTAACATAATTTGCTTCTATTCCTGTTCCACCATGTACTAAAGATAAAGACACCAAGTGTGTGGGCCGAGTGTAATGGGTTTAAGCAATTACCAAAATGTATTTGTATATTTCACTACAGTTGAAAAACATTTTTTAAAATGTTAAAAAAAAAAAAATTACATTCAAAATGGTGGTGTGTTTGGTCAGGTGTGTGTTTGGACCCAAATGCAGAACAACAGGAAAGGTTTATTGAAAAATGGACTAGGTGTGACAGGTTTTGGATGAATAGCAGCAGGAAACAAGTACTGGCAGTGCTAAGGTGGATGAAAACACTTCTTGTTGAGGAGCTTTTTG
>OMNW01024996.1:0-19031 GCA_900303245.1 Selene dorsalis
GGAGACTTCACACCAGTGGTCCTAGGTGGGGAGGGTGAGGGGTGGGTAGATGGAAGGCAGATGAAACAGGAGGTTGGTGGCGTTTCCTACCCGAGCCAGAGCTTCTTCCACAGTGATCATCTTCTCTTTCACCATCATCATCAGCTGGATTCGCTCTTCATCACTCATGGTGATCTCACTGGCCACATAACCAATGTCCTCTCCTGGGGGCGGGGGGGGTAGAGGAAAGGCAAAAGGTCAAATTATGAAGCTATGTCGCTGTGCTGAAAAGCAGAGCAGAGGGAAATAATTGCTGCACAAACCTTTGGATGTCTGTCGCATGACAGGTTTATGCTGAGACTTGCGGAAGTTCTGCCAAAAGGATTTGTTTTTCTTTTTGTTGTCCCATTTGCCTGATGGGAAGGGAAGGTTCAGTCAAACAGGAGGCAACACACACCTCATAGGTAACTGCTCACTTTGTGTTGTCCCAATTTATTGCATCAATTAAGTATTACTCTTACATTTATCTGGTCATTAATTTAACTTGACATGATTTGAAATCCCCATCTAGCCTTAAACAGCAGAAGATAAACATGAATATAGATCTCAATTTACCTCCAGACCCATCTTCAGAGCTGGACTTGTGCAGCGGCATTCTAGACAAAAACAGAGGAAGAACCATCATTAGAATAATGCAAATTTCCATTTCTACTCGCACAACACATAGTTTATAGTTTCTCATCTTTCAACCACAGCTGTGTGACTTGCACAGTTTGTTTGGGAGTGCAGTTGTAGTTTTGTCCATTCACCACTTGGGGTCAGTGGTGGTACTTCAGTAACAACAAACCAGGCTCCTGAGGCTTGAGAGGGAGAAGGTGGAGGGGAGGAGAGGAGGGGAGGAGAGGAGACGAGAGGAGACGAGGAGAGGAGACAGTGACACCCCTGTTGCTGAAGCAAAATGATAAGATGAAGTCAATGACAATACAAAGTGTTTCAGAAGCTGTAGAAAGAGGGGTAATGTAAACATGATGAAGAACAAGAGTCAGCAGTCACGTGAAAGTGAAAAGGGAAAGTATGGCACTGAGGAAGAGAGGAACAGAGGGAGGGAGAAAGAGGGAAGGAGGAGGAGGAGGAGAAACCACAGGGCAGACTCAGCCTGTTTGTGTTTCCACTTCCCTCCACAGGATAGACAGTCACGAGGAAGACGGAGAGGAGGAGTGGGAGAAGAGGGAGAGAAAGAGAGAGAGAGAGAGGAAGAGATGGAAAATAACTGAGGATCAGCAGTTCATGTTCAAAGTATCTGCTGAAAACTTCACAGAGGGAGAGAGACTTTGTTTTCAGATTGGGCTAAGTGGGTTGAGCAGAGGAAGTGAAGCCTTGGGATGGATTATGTCTGTGGATAACGCCCTACAGGTGTGTGTGTGTGTCTGTGTGTGTGTGTGAGAGTGCAGAAGTGACAGTGAATGGTGGAAGCTGCAGCCCACTATAAGCTTTCTCATCCTTTCAATTAAAAGGAAACAAATCACTGAGGGGAAAGGAGTAATAAGAACAGACAATTTGCCCAGGTGAGACCCTGAGAGACCTTCAGTATTAGGTGAATCTAAATGCAAAACTGTCTCACTCTTTTACCGTCTCTTACCTACACACCCTTTATGTTTGAAAGCCCAGTGCACATGGGCACACAGCTGAGACAGGTGGCTGCCAGTGAAGCAATGTGAAAGTGTGTGACAGGTTCAGAGCGAGAAGTACAGGTCACTTCTCTCTCCAGCGTGAGAGTGTGTGTGTTCCTGTACATGTGTGCATATATGGTCATATGTTTGTTCAGACATGGCAGCCCTCTCTGGGTGCAATGGGAAATCTTCACGCGGCTTAAAGCCCAGCTGCCATGGCAACATAATGAGATGCTAATTGAATGGAGGCCTGTATGGTTTGCCCCCTCTGCTCATCCCCCCTCTCAGATAGGATAGGGCCAAAGCTAATGCTAAAAGAACACACTCAATAGAAGCTTTTCAGTAGCAGCACTGCTGCCCCCCCCCCCTGCATGCTCAATAAATTAACCTCCCGTGCAGCGCACACATGCATGCACTCGCACACATCCACGCACTCACACATGTTAAGAGTCTGAATGTCTTTCAAAGACCGTGTGAGTCCAGGCATTGTGCAGCAAGGCAACTTAATTGGTTTAACCTTAAATCTTTGGCATGCCTTTCTATTCAGATTGTGCTCTTTGCATTGAGAAGGGGACATATAACTGCTTCTATCTCATTAGCATAAGAAGCTAACTTTCTCCCTACAGCCTATTATAGAATACAGTATCTTAACTTTTGGCTGAACCCATGGCATGCAGAAGAGGTGAAAATTGTTTCCCATGATAACTCTGGCATTGTGCAATTTCACACACTACACGTGTTGGTGAATCTAAGGTGAATCAAACATTGCCTAACGCTGTTGAGGCTATGGGTGCAAGCTGGCTCAGGGAAAATTATGAGATGTAAAGAATCAAAATGATGAGCTGTGAGTGTCATTTATGCTTAAGCACAAGGCTTCACACCATGTGGCGCAACTGTAGAGATGCAATACTGTGAGCAATGCTTTGGAAAATATGCATCAGTATTGTGTACACAACACCCTAATGCTGAAAAGCTAAAAACACCAGCGGGAGGAGACGAAAGCATGAGTAGATTACTTGATGATTACATATACAGTTATCATATGAATCACAGGTTGAGGCACAACTCCTATCCTGTGTTAGTGAGCTGCTGTCCAGGAAAGATGACGGACCAGCACGTAGCAAGATTTGGACACACAGCTGTGCTTCCCCATTTTTGCCTCTGAGTAGCAGTTTACATCGTGGCTGTGTGCTTTTGCGTGGTTGTAAGGTTGGCCACCTGGAGAGAGGTGACCTCCGGTGTTCTAGTGGGGACAATAAAAGGTGGCGACCCTGTGCGACAGAGGCAGTGTGCAGAGGAAGAGCACAAGGATGACCTCTTTAGGGGCCATGGAAGAAGTCAGAGGTCTTACAGAAGGGAGAACAGAAGGTCATATGACAGGAAAATAGAAAATTGTATCATTAAAACACACTCATTTGAAAAAAAGGTGTGTAGTAGTGACACATACAACCACTGTCCACTGTCCATGCTTAGCAGGAAATAATAGCTCAACAAAAGCTCCAACATTACACTATAAGTGATAGATATGCTGACAAGATACTTCTTTATATGCCACGGCTCACATTTATATCTGATTAGCTGCATGAGTTGGGATCTACATCCATTCGCACAAATGCCTCTAATTGCACTCTGACAAACCTGTTAGAGCCAACAATCAACAATCTGGATCTTGTGTCTGCGCACACGGGAGCTTTCAACGCGATCCATTTACATCTGCCGTTAAGCTCACTGATAAGCTTGTGGTCAACAATACCCACCAATCAATCACCTTCCAAAACAGGAAGTCTCTAGTTTGCACCCCCCAGACCTCCGAGAGCACTCTGTTATCATCTCTGGCATGGCAGGAATCATGGGAGCTGTGCCCACCTCCTGTTAACAAAGCGACAAGGAGACACAGAGACAGAGGGGTGGCACAGCCCCGAGATGAAGTCTGGGTAATCTCCTCTGGGTGCTATTGTCCTGCAGAGAGGTGATGATGGTGGTATCCGTGTCTGTGTGTGTGAAAGTGTACGCTTGTTCCTTGCAGGGCTGTGAGAAATGTGTCCGAGGAATGGAGGGGGTTTGTCTATCAGTCTGCCTGCACATGATAAATCACTCTACCTGCAACCCATTCACCACAGTGGAGAGTGGACAATGGGCTTTGTAATAGAGAGGAGAGCGGCTGGCGGTGAAGGATAGATTACAAAAAAATATAGGTTCCGAGGGGCAGGATGGAGGAGATTTTTTCCTCGAGCATAAAAACGTTAAAAATTAGGTTAATTAGATGAAGGTGATGTGCGTCTCATATCCAACTTTCACGCCAGAAATGAAGGTTGGGCTCCCTTTGTAAGAAGAGAAATGGATATAAGAAAGAGAGTTGATGAGGGGGTAAATGTAGAGCCATTACATTAGACTCACTGTGCGATGAAGTCTGAATACTTATGAGAAAGGAGAAGCAGGACAGAGAAGAAACAGACTGACAGGAGGAAGAGGGAGAACAGTACAGTTACGGGCTCTTTGTGGGCCCCTCTCTCGAACAGCAGAGAGACGTCATCCGAAAATCTGGCATCTGGTTCCCATCATCCTCAGCATTTGTCTGTGCAACATATACAGCCTTAGGAGAGGAGATCATGTCTGTGGTATGCACTTCCTCTGCCGCACGTGGTCCTCACGTGAACATGACAATTCCACAGAGGGTCACACAGGGGTGATGGTCAGGGACAAATACATTTAATTAGGAAGAATGACGATAGAGGTGAGATAATTCCTGAGTAACTCTGACTTTTATTTCTCCTCTGGCTCTGGCCACCACGGCATTGGGATTTCAGTGGGCTCGTAATTCCTGTATTAATTCGTTTATACACTCATATTCACTAAATGACTTCTTTAAATGAGATCGATTTTTTGATGCAGGGAACTGGCTCTGTATAGAAATCTTAATTAGTCACCTTGATGTGAGCAAACATTTGAATATATACTTGACCTTTGGTCTTACCTCACAGAGACCAAACAAACCTGGTGCTTATAAAGAGGTCAAATTTGTGTGACTGCAGAGGATTTGATTCAGTTTGACAGCGAGAGTTTAGGGAGTCCTTTTGCAGACCTGCTTCAGTGGCTTTAAACGTGAATAATAGTGGAACAGTGATCTCATGGTAGGACATGTGTGGAGAAATTTCGAGCAGAATGAATTCAGTGCAAAAACGATACGCGCACACACTCTTTGTTACTGGAACCAGTGAAAAGGAACCCCACCCATGCCCGGTTCCATCCTGCTCTTTCATTCATGCATCTTTGCAGCAATCATTTGGCCATCACCCTTTCTCCCCCCTCTCCCCTCCTCTTGCTCCCCTGCTGGACACAAAGGCAGGAAGGAAGCATGGACGGCCGGAGAACGGAGAATGGCTGCTGGACTGAGCAGGTCAAGCAGAGGAAACAGTCAGTGGTTTTCCTTTAACCACAGCAGGGATGTGACCAAAGGACTTAAGGGGACCAACTAGTTGTATGTGTAATGTCTGTCTTAAACTTTTGGAGCCCAATGGATATGTTGTTAATTGGTTGTGTATTTTCCCAAATGTTAAATGACTCCTCTAAAAAGAGCGTCAATCACACCATAATGTTTATTTGTAAATAAATATAAATCATACTTAAATCTTAACTTAAATAACTTATACTAAACCTAAACTATAACTTCAAGTTTTTACACATATGTTAGATTAAATAGAAACTACTTTTTATTCTGTTAAAATATTTAATATTTCAATGTATTAACTGTATTAACTGTATTAACGATATACTGAAACTGAGTTGTACATTCCAGGCAGGAAATCAGCATTTACGTATGTATTTATGTCAAAGAGCAAGGTTGGGCAGAGCTGAACCTGTGTAAAAATGCTCACTCACACATCACCACACTCAACCATGAATTTAGAGTTTTCCACCCGAGGAGATGACCTCTGCACTCCACGGGCGACCTTTTGTGCAAGCTGTCACACTAGAGATCTATCGATCACATGAGCTGCATGCAGAGGTGCGTGAATTTTCATTTGCCCCTCTCCATCTTTTGCTGCGGACATTCAGAAAGACCATGTGTGATCCATGATTGGGTGTGCAGGCATGTACAGTTTGATGCGATCCAGACGAAGACGGCATTGCACATTGTTTTGACATGCAACAGACACACATTTCAATCCTCACATTCATTTCATGCTTCCACTCTGGCTCTGGTCACATGTTACAGTGATAAAATGGGAAAAAAATACATACTTTCTGTCTGTTTCTGGAGTCGACACCTCACTGCTGAAGCCTAATGATTCCTGAGGACAGAGAGAAGGACACAGATATGTTTAAAACTGATACAGTATCCACGCATCACTTTTATGCAGCTTGGGAACATAATGTCTTTGCCTACCTGGATCTCATTACGCAGCTGCAGAGAGGTGCTGCTTGGGTCTTGTTTCTCCTGAGAAAGAGAGTGAGACAGAAGAAAGGAGGTCAGGTGTCAGTGTCAGAGATCAATCACTTAATATCACAGGGGACATATGAATAGTAAGAACGGAACAAAAAGAGACTTAAAAGGTAAAACAGGTTCTGCATATAGAGAAAAGAGGTCAGTTGACACCAGAAACAGTGGATGTATTCATGCGGGGAAGACAAGTCTTTGGTGAGGTTCATGTAGAGACACCTGTATGAGACTGACAACAAACAGGAGCACGTGTGCGCAGCCCTCTACAGAGAGCTTGACAAGTCACGTCTTGTTTCAGGTATTAGAACCTGCAATACTTGTTTTAATTGTGACAGAACACCAATGGGCAGAGGTGGAGTCTTTTTCAAGCCCGTGACAAAAGCACTCATGCAGGTGGCTCCGTGAATTCCACTGTGTGCTGACAATGACCTTAGCGGGCCCCTCCCTCCCAACACACAAGGTAACACCTGCTCCTGTTAGCATCATATCTTTAGAAGACAACATTCCACATTTGACCAAGTAAAATAGCAGCACACGGGCAAACTGGATTCTTTGGAAAACAGATATCCAGACTGGGCAAAGCTTTGGACATGAATTCAAGGAACAAATTACTCTGTGTCTAGGCTGTTTTCACTGTTACACAGGACTGCCTCTTGCTTATGCCTAAAGCAGGTGTGGTCTTCATAGTCTATCCAGATACAGCTGTGCCTCAAGACAAATACCTCTACAGACATGGGGACTACACAGTCACAACAAATCTGCAACATCGATTTCAACCTGCAGCATGTGATTATTTAAAGCCAATGGACATCCATGAGGGATTGGCCAACTGCACAGTTTCTTAGTGGTGTGCTCTTGACTCTCACTTAAACTGTGGGCTCTCAAGGAAAGTAACCAGATTTTTACAGGCCTTCATGTCCAACCTTGAGGTTACGATCATGTCAACGTTGTTCATTTCTAGTCATATTTCTCTTCTTTCTCTTTCAATGAGAAATATGTGGGTTTACCCAACATGCCTAGGGCATGGGAATTATCTTAGATAGGGTTAGTTAACAAGACACTTTTGTCAAAGTTATATTAAGGGTCACTCTTTGCGATGACCTCTAGCTTTGATATTTGGGGACATTTTTGAGGAAGTGTTGATGCTGTGATTTTGTTGAGATTTAGGGTAAAGACATTTGAGTCCCTGTGAGAAAACATAACCTAAAACCAGTTCCTGTTTCTACTCTCTGTCTGACATCATATTTTACCAGACACAGACGAATTACAGGAAACATCCTATGATGCATTGGGTAATACTGCCTGTGTCTATTTTGGTACATGGACAATATGAAATGAAAGTTTTAACGAATTTGATGCCAACAACACAAACACACAAAAGTGTCTTGTTTAGACTCACTGACGAACTGTGATCGAGCTTACAGTTTAAGGGCACAGATATTATAGCCACCAGCCACTGAGCTACAGGGACATTTTTTAATCACAAGACAATCACAGTGCTTGTATAAAGAAGTTGACATCAATGAGGTGAGGATGCCTACAGGGCCCTGAGGAAGCAGGCTCTTGGCTGCTAGGTGACTGCTTTCCTAAAGTTTCTGCTACAGCAACAAAGAAATGACAAATGGAACCTGGAGTTTCCCCAAACAGACAGTGGGAATAGGAAATTACCTATTTATGAGAAATGTGGATCATCCACTATCTCCACACCCAGTTACTAGATATGTAGGATAACAGTCACAGGAAGCTGAATGCAGTATGCTTCCGTCACTTGGTCTGTTCATGCTTCCTAATCAGCGACCTTAAGTTTAACCTTTTTTCATCTTTGACTGGGCTTTGGGGAAGGGAGTACCATTCTTCTACACCCTCACCCACTAAGCATGAGTAGTACTTAAAGGACTTAGTCAGAAGTGACATAACCTCCTTTAAGAGCTCTTTAAGAGCCTGCAGCCTTAGGGTCATATCAGCTAAAGACCTGAAGTGCCGAGGTGTCTAAAAGCCTCAAAATTAGCCTAAACCCTACACTTATCACTGCTATCAACTGGAGGCAGAGAGTAAAGATGTTAGCAAGATGGTTTTAAGTTAAGCATTACAAGTCCCTCCAACTCATTTGTCTGTTCGTTCACGTGTCTGTTAGTGTGATCATGCAGGCAGAGGCAGGGTCCGGAAGTTTCTGAAGGAAGTAAATCAAGTAATGTCAAAAAAGACCCAAAACAATTTGTCCATCCCTGGGAATACAGGGATTCCCATAAGTCAGAGAGCAGGTACCATCTAAGGTCATAAAAACTTCATCTACCAGACCTACAGAGGTACAAAGGGTTGGTCTCATTACAAAGTTAGGCTGTGCACAGGGGGAATCTAGGACAGGGCTGTATGCCTTTACAGAGGTAGAGCTTATGTGAGACTCAGAAACAACATGTGTGCCCCCATGTATGGTCATGGATACTTTCACAAGGGTAGTGGCAGATTGGTTCTCCTACCAGATCCTCTTTGATGGCTTCATTGGACCACACTGACAGGAGCGATATGCAAGTCTACCCAGTCGATAACAACAGGCACCAGGATAGATGGTTGTTGAAATTATTTTGAAAACACACTGCCACACTGTCAGCTCACGGCATCACTCATGGACACTCACAATAAAAAAATGCAGACACAGACACTGACATAGTCACATACATGCTCCCACAGACACAAACCTAGACAGACACCCAACACACACACAGCTCGCCTCCACTTCCACAGATAGAGCCCCAAAGAGATAGACACAAAGCGGCTCTCTGTTCTGCCTACTCCTCCTTAGCTTCCCCTTACTCCCCATCTGAGTGCACCATCCCTGATGTGGAAAGAAGGAGTGAGAGGGCGAAAAGGAGTGGAGAAGATCAGTGAAAAACAAACAAGACCTACATCTTGTTTGTCTTACACTGCAGATATGTGAGATGGATTTGTCACAGCGCAGGATGTGGAGAGAAAATCTGTGTAAAAGCTTCCCGAGGTAAACCTGGCCTTCTCTCAGACTTGCTAATGGAGAAGCAAAAGTGAACGGTGAACAAGTTGCCAGCAGAACTGAGAATATCTAATCAATGTGTATTTGAAGGGGTGTATGTATGTGTGTGTGTGTGTGCGCGAACCGTAGTTCTCACATCACACTCCCAGAGGGAGCATGTTATCCTTTGCATGAAATTACCAGCATCAGCTTGAGATACTGCCCTACTTACCCCGAATTGGCAACTATGTATGTGCTAGTGTGCCATGTGTTTTCCCTTCAGATGTCCAAAGAGTTGTTTGTGCACAATCCATTCTGTGTGTATGTGCGTGCAAGTGTGATGTGAACGCAAGACCCTGATTGCTTAAGCGTGACTGAATTGAGTTAAAATAAAAGAGAGAGAGAAGGCAGTAACGGAGCATGCAAGAGAGAGAGAGAGGGTGAGTGGTCCGGCTAATGAGGATCACGATGTCGGCAGACAGGGAAACTAGCGTCGGAAACAACCCAGCCTTAACACACACACACACACACCAACACACACATACAACATGCGGCATTGGAAGCTCCTGTAAAATGACTGCAATTCCGAGCACCATGTCGGTTTCTATCATTAACCCAGAAACTACTGCGAAATTTAGTTTTGCTCCTCCTGGACCAGACTGCTAATGAGAGGGAAAGATAGAAACACAGATGAGTGTTAAATAGCACCAGTTTAGTCAACATGACTGCAAGGCCCACAAAAGACCCCAGTCCCCCACAGAAGAAGTTCTGCCAACCTCAGGGGCAAAAATAGGGAGCGTGTGCGGCTAAACTGGAGACCAGGTGGCTGAGTGGAGCTACGCCAACTGGAATGCATGAGTAAAACTGGGTGGGCGAGTGTGAGGTTACTTGGTAGAAGTGTGCATGTGGGTAGACAGGTACCAAGTGGAAAGCACGGTATGTGCCCAGGAAAGACGTTAGCAGTGGGACCTGTATGGCATGGTGCAAGCCAGCAGAACTGGCTTAGTCGTGAGATGTCATAGCAAGATCTAGACACGTCCACTTTTGGTTACACACACACACACACAGGCTTGCATCACTATTAAATTTCTCACATACAAAAGCAGGAACCTCAAGTTCTCAGTGGGCAGTATAAACCATGCCACCTCTGAGCTGCTTAAATTCACTTATGAGAAACAAAAGATCCTGACCACACTCAGTAACACCTCTGTCCATTTCGGTTACACAAGTTTTGAGTGTGTGTGTGTGTGTGTGTGTGTGTGTGCATACTTGCAGCACCGGCTTGCATGCCTACAGTGTGGAGCATTCCTGAGCCTTGTGGATCATCATTGTTTTGGTATTTCAAAGACAAATACCGAAGTTATTACAAATTCCGATCACTGTCACGATCCCAATACCGACTAATAAATCATACAATAAAATCACAAATATACCACTTGCTTTCCACGGGGCTTATGCCAACAACAGTTATGCCAACATCATTTGAAAGTGATCTTATAGCAACAAAGACCACTGTTTGAGCGTGCTCACTCGCAAGGTTTCTGGGCACAACCCTGAAGGTGGAAAAGGACAAATAAGCAGCAGAATTCACTAGAGTTTGTCTTTCTGCAGCACTGTAGCTTTAACCCAGCTGAACTGACCCACTTTGACGAACGAACTTCACACAGGCATTAGCACATTAACTGCACCGCTCCTCACCTCATGGCAAAACAAAACACAAGTCTGTACTTGACCCCCAACTGTCCAGCTACTCTGCTAGAAAACCATAACAAAGCATTCTTGAGGCGAACACATCAGCCCGACACCAGCTGAGGCGTTTTTGTGTCAAAAGTGCTACAGTCATGGAGTCAAGAGTGAGAGCAACAACTTAAGGGTCTTGGCCAAAGCATCAAAGGATTTTATGTTCGTGGCTTCTCTGTTTACAGTAACTTAAACATCAGCCTGAAGGTTATCAGGAAAAGATACTGTTGTGATATCTCATCACTGTTACAGCATGTAGAAACTGTGTGAAAGGGTTTGCCTACAAGCATAATGATCCATCTTGATATGTCTTTAATGTATGTCATTTCTTTAATCATAGGGGTTTGAAAAAAAACGCTATCATCAGGTTTGATGTTTTCCTCCCTCGGCTATATACATTTATCCACTTCACTAACCAGTCTATGCATGTCTTGGATGGGATCCAGTAGCTTCTGTGTAGCTTGGTCATATTTTCACCTTCAGTAGCATGTGATTATGTGCCTGTGGTGGCTCTGGTTAAAGAAGTGGAGCAATGCTACTGATGAAAAGAAACAAAAAAACAAAAAAGGAAAGACAATACAGGAAATGCGGATCTGATAAAAGAGCACTGGTCACTTTAACTTGAATTAATTTTAAAGTCTAACAAATAAGGGCTGCACAAAAAACTTGGGGATGAAAATAAAATGTCAACTCCTTCTGTAAAAGACTATTTGCTTTTGAAAGTTTCTAAAAATGACAGTGACAGATAATTAAAACAAACTTGTAAGCTCTGTAATTGTGTATGGAAATTAAATGACGTGTTAGCGGACTGATCCATTTGCCTGTAAGCACCATCGTCACTTCTAATGGGCTCGATGTTTTTGCAATTTGTTAAATAGGTGGAAGAGACAATAAAGATTATACACTTAATTGTACAAATTACATTGACAGCAATTACACCAGCAATTATCCACAACATAGACGTGCTTAAAGGCTGGATGTGAAATTTATAGCTCGGGCTAAAAGGTAATGTTATGCCCTTGGCCTGACCGTTCACTGACCTGTCACTTGAAACAACATGTTTTGTTTTAGTTGCTGAACTTGTTGCTCCATTTCAATACTTCCTGCCACTTTCAACAATAAACCTTACGCATCACCAAATCAGCATGCCAGAGGGAGTCATCCTGACTCTTGTTGTCTATAGAAGCGCTGGGAAACTGTGCATGGTAGCACTAATCCATAGGTCACATTCCCAAAGGGGGATGTTTATTTAACTCCTTGTGTCCCCACGACTCATAAAGCTAACACGAAGATGCATAGAAATAACCCAGCTGAGACCAAGCAGGAAGTGGGTTATGTCGATAGGCATCTCTGAGAGCCTCCATCATCAGCTCCACAACAGACGGGCATCACTTTGTTAATTGAGAGGCGCCTTGAGAGACACAATGTGGCAGACACATTGGGCAAGTGAAACCAAACGCAAATGAGAAATCCCAGACATTTCTGTAAAAATGTTAGTGTTCCAAGAAACAGCCTAAAATAAATTAACAAATTAAAAAAAAACCCAAACAGAGGACAAAGCGTTCTCACTTGCCAGCTTTGAGAGTCAACTTGAGAAGGTTTTAGAGAACAGAAAGTTAAATAAGAGAGCTTCTTCTTTCTCTTTGGTGTCACCTCTCTGGCCGCAGTTGAACTACAGACACCGGGGCTTTCATCGGGACTTTTCCCAGAGCAAACTGTCAAATGTGTTGTCAGCATTTTAAAATGAACATAAGATGTCCTTGAATCAGACAGCCATCAAATGTTAACTTTGCACTCCCCATGTGTGGCACAACATGCTTGCCCTTGTCCAACACCTCCTTTATCTTGACCTCTGATGCGGTTAGTCTGAGTGTGAAGACAAGGACAGGTCAAAGTTGGGGGGGGCGACCTTTGCTGTCAAAGTCTTGAGCCTTCTGACCACAGCTGAGCTGGATGACGGAGTAACTTCCTTTGTCTCAAAAAGTTATATCAGAGCTGACCTATAAGTTTTTAGAAAGACGAGAAGAAAGACAATGACCGGAGAGGGAGGAGGTCTTGTGGAGAACTGACTGCTCTACCACCATCCTGTACCCTTTACAAGTGACAGGTCTTTCCCTAAAGGCCACGTCCCTCAGGAGGGCCACTTGCTAAATGTCTCCCCATTACCGCGGCTCCTGGACATTGTGACCTTCTCTGATCGTTCGCTATTGGCCCTGAGGGGGACTGTTGCATGACGCTGGCTCACAGCCACCGATTTCTAGACACACTTCACAAGATACAAAAGTCCTTCCCGTCTCTCGCTCTCTCTGTCTTTGACTGGGTGTCCATTCCACTGTCTGCCCTTATTTTAAGTTCATCTGAGCCTCTTGCACTCTGCCTGTCTCTCTCTCAGTCTCCTCTTGTGTATTACTTTCACAATGCATTTCACTTTGTTTTACAGATACTGCACCGCAGCCTTTGAGACGATGAAGGTGGCCGGCCCAGTGGAAAAATGAAACAAAAATATCAATAAAGCCCATGAGGAGGAATTTTATCTTCAACTACTCTTATCCTTGGTGAATAGAAAAGGCTGCTGCACACTTGAATAAACGCCAAACCTAATTTTAGAAAAAGCAATGTACCAAAATGTAAGGCAAAGTTCAGACCATATAGTGTGGGTTGATACTGCGCTTTGGAGAGCTCTCAATAAGGTGTTGTCTGACCCATATTCCGTCCTTCATGTTTTTTTTTCTCCCCATCTCCTATATTTTGGTGCCAAACTTTGCAGAGTGGCGGGACAGCTGCAGGCTCTCACATTCCCCACTCCTCTTCATTCCCCTCATCCTCCTCCTTTCGTCTTCCTTTGCTCACATCCTTATCCTCCTCCTGTGCTAGGCTTCAGGCTCAGGGCCCAGTCAGCTCTTATTCTCTCCTCTTCTTCTACGCAGGCTGCAGAAATCTGCCCTGATTGCTTCCCCTTCCCCTGTTTTATCTCCTCAGGATGAGACCTTCGCAAACTACAAAACATCCAGAGGTAATCTTTATTACTGTGAGGTCACGTGATGGGAAAACATAGATCCATGTCTGTGGCCACACAGAAAGAACACTTAACTTTTGATCAGATGCAAAATGTATTTATGTATCCACAGCTAGTTTTTTTTTATGTTTTCCCATTCCTCTCCTGAAAGCTGTGAGAACAGGATGTCTGCCTGCAATAAATTAGCCATCCATCTGAGCTATACCTGTCAGCCCAAGCAAAACCACATGGCTGCCTTCAAGCTGAAGAGGCCTCCTATCAAACCAGTCAAACAAAAATATATCAACAGAGACAATATGAATGGGAGCTAAAATAAGTAAAGCTGGGTCAACATGATATCAATGCGAGCCAAACCTGTGGAGGGAGAACTGAAGGGTTATTTTGTCAGGAATCACTTATATAAGTTGGACCCAACTGCCTTATTTTATTCAAGTTGGACATTTTACTTTCAAGCAGATCTAAACTGTAGCTTCGGCCAGAAAAGAGCAATCAAAACGCTATTTTTTGTATGTTTGTTTAGAAATTAAGCCTCAAATTAATTAAATTCACCATGAATAAGTCATATGAAGTTAGCATAGCACTCCACACTCATTCTCATTTGTGTGTGCAGCACCAGCAGCATACCATCCTACATTTACTGGCAGCCTGGCAACCAGAGGGGTGCCCCACTACCCTACATCCTTCTGAAAAGGACCCTCCAAGTCCACCATGATCCTCCAGAGCACCACTGCATTCAGATCCAGAAAAGGGAAAATTCCTTTGGTGAAAGTCTTAAACCTAAGCACACAACCATATTCCTTCTGTTGCTGTTTGTCTCTGCCAGGTTGTTGGCTAGGATTGTGGAAATTACACAGTATAAAGCCACAAAATTGCTCTAAGCAGGGATTTTTTGGGTCATTATTAAAAGATATGCAATGAACAAAAACTAAAGAAGGATCATTTGTCCATAGCAATTTGTAGACATGTAAGATGAGATGACAGCCATATTTAGTTGCTATGCAAGGTTTTTCTTAGTTTATGCATTTGTCTGTATGTGTGTGTGTGTGAGAGCATTCATTTACCATGTCAAGCTCTTGGGAGACTCGTCGTTTGCGTAGCTCCTCCATGCGGTCGCTGACGTCACTGAAGCAGGTGTTGTAGTACTCAGAGTACTCCTGAGCAAGGTCATCTATGTTGCCCAGAGAACCATCCTGGAAAAGAGGAAGACAGGAACTGGTTTAGCCCAGGGACTGCACATCCTGACTCAGGACAGCTGATAATCTAATCCTACAAAAAGAAAATGCTGTCGTTTGCAAAAAAAAGAAAAAAAAACCTTTGTACAAACTGATATTGTAATGGTGAACCATCGAAAAACATTCAAAAAACAAATGAAAAACCAGAATCAGTCCCTCAAGGAAAGGAAAAGCTTGGTCAGGTTAGTTGTGAAAAGCACATGCCCCTCCATCATCTCAATTTACCCTAAGCACAGCTTTATAAAACCACTTTACAATTAGTGGTGTATGGAAGGTACCGACTTCACTGACAGGCATCCATTTGGTGTGGCACAGTAACACAAACATGATCACTCACAAGTCGTCATTTCCTACGCAGTCTCACAGATCAACTAGTGCAGATAAACAAACATACAGAGAAACAGAGAAAACACACGTGTTGAGGCTTGTGTTGTGCTCACACGTGATCTGCTCACGTACTCCTGACAAACAGAGAAACCTAAAAATACCTCTCAATAAATGGTCTGCGTTTTCTACTGACCCTTATCAGGTCAATTCAGTGACTATCTGAGCGAACCATGGTTTGGCCCAGGGTTTTGTCTGTTTCGAAGCTTGTATCTAGGATGCCCTTTACCTCCTAAGACATTCAACAAACTCCAAAGCAAACACACACTTCCTGCTAGCTGTAGTTTAGATCCGCACAGTTCCTGTCTTTGTCTGCTAGACATGTGTTTGGGATTGAGGGAGGAAGCTGTGCTCCAAACAGTAGGGAGCACACCAAACAGAATGGTTCTTTGGGTATAATGAAGAGGATCGGCTTCTAGGTTACTTTTGGAAACATTAATAGTGTTGTGACGTCAGACCTGAGTTCTATGGAAACCACTCAGCAAATCCAAATCGTCAACACATGGTGCCCAATCATGCAAAGTTAGTTGGGATCATTTCATTTCACACCCAAACTCTGCTCCAAATCTGAAATGTATCCTCAAGTTGGGACATATGCACAAATGATCTGAGTTTAAGTCCCATATTATGAGTCTAAACACTATGAGGAATTCATTTATTTCTCTATTAAGCCTTCAGACTCTCTGCAGGATGTAGAGCAATGTCTTTGTATGAAGTGAGAGAAGACCGACTGCCATTGCTCGCCTAGACTAAAATGTAGGCCATCCTGGCAGTGATGGCAAACTGTTGAATATTCATCAGTGTTGATCTAATCTGTGCCAGGCAGACAGCGAGCATTGAGTCACTGTGCAGGGTCCGAACAGTCTCTCTCAGTCTCTGTCTTTCTCAACCGGACTCCCTATCCGAGTGCCAGGCCACAAATGAATGGATCACTGTGAGTGGGAGAGAGAGTACCCCACACACACTCACATATATATATATATACCCACACACACACAGGCATAGGGCCTTCTTCAGAGATGGGTGTCTGGTCAGAGAGAACATTAGCATGCACCCACATGCATGCAGGAGATTTCAAAAACATCTGACCAAAACAAACCGAAGCAAGTCGGTCCTGCACAACACAGCTCAGAAGACGGAGTTATGAAATGGCAATTATCAATCCGCAGGACGAAGAAAACAACATAGGGACACATGTTCTGTCTCAAAAGTCAAGTTCGGCTGGATACGATCTTTCCTCCCACTCTCATTTCTTGAGAAATCCTGTTCTGGCCAGACATATGGTTCGAGATGACAGAGATTCCCAGTGGGAACAGTCCATGAGCAGACACATGCTTTCCCCTTCATTCCTCACACTGACTGAAAGCACGCTCTCATTACAATGCTCCAAGATGTTTTAATCACCGTGCACATGCCTCGACTGTACTGAACTTTTCGCCACAGCCAGAAGATAAGAATGAACCCTGTCCTGATATTACGCCACCTCTTGATTGCCACTCGAGTCTGTGTCAACAGTGATAGATTACATGGGTCATAGAAGCAGAATCAATTAATCAAGCTTTGCCATTTTCATGCCCCCGTGCCCTTAAGGAACACTGAAAGGAAACCTCGGCTGTAGGTAAAGCTGCATGTGCTTTGCTGTGTGGCTGTGACTCCATGTATCCATGTGTGTGCAAACATTCATGTGTGTGCGTAGATAACTGAGATTCCTCCCATTCTCCAGTGGCATTTGCTCACGGGGAGTCCGCCACAGCTGACCCTCACACTCCCCCTCACCACCACCTCCACCGCCACCTCCACCGCCACCTTGTAAAGTGATATCGCACATGCTCAGTTAAGCATATCCACTGTAACACAGCGTGTGAAAGCACAAGTGTTGCAGACTCCTGTGAGAGACACTCACAGAGGGCGAGAGGGAAAGGGTTAAAACGAAAAGAAAAGATGACCTGGCTGTTTTCTTAGGATGTTGGATTTACTGAGAGCGTCAACAGATGAGTGGGTGCTTAGTCCATATTTCAGAGAGGAGAGAGTCTGTCTATGAGAGAGTGATGCTGGATCTGACAGTGGCCCACACATTTAATGAAGAAATGTGGGCAGAGTGATGGGGGTGGAGGCTGGACAAGGGATGATTTGTGGGCTATTGACGGGGGCAGCGAAGGGGTAGGGAGAGGGATAAAACATCTGGAGTCTGGGAAAAGAAAACTTTCATCTATAGGAGAAATTCAGTGCATGAGTATTAAATCAACTCATCTGACCTAAATAAACATCTGGGTCTGGTGTGTGTTAGCATTCCAAGCAATTCAATAACCTTTAAATAAATTTTCACTCATTCACAAATATCCTCATAAATTCACTTC
Organism: Selene dorsalis; assembly: GCA_900303245.1. NCBI lineage: Eukaryota > Metazoa > Chordata > Actinopteri > Carangiformes > Carangidae > Selene > Selene dorsalis. The sequence continues at coordinate 17,803 of OMNW01024996.1, forward strand.
ACAAATGAATTACCAAGCATTATAACCATCTAGTTTCGTAAAGTTTGCATTCGAGACAAACACTGGTGCAGCAGCTGATGTAACAGTTACTCCACCCTGGATGTGAAGGAGGCCAACTCCCCGTTTTGACTTGAACAATAGCAACAATAGTCAATACAACAAAAAAAAAACACACACCCAACACTCAACAAGAAAGTGCAAGTAAGTTTGTGTGTATTTACAATCCACTGCGTACATGTGTCATTTGCTGTTCAAGTCAAAGAGGCTGTCAGTTCTATGGAGATAGCTACTCCCAGTGTGCAGCTGAAACATGTTGGACTTCAGTGAGGAAAACTGCGTTACGTGTCACTTCTGTTTCAAGACTTTGTGTGACTCAAAATGGAGGTTCAGAGAAAATGTCATGAGATAAAACTGTAGCAGACACTTCTAAAAGCTATCACTTTGAGGCAGAGGCTGTTGTGTTGTCCCACCATCAAAACACACATTCCTGCAAATGCGTCACACAGATGATTATTTTAGTAATGTGTGATAGTATTCTTGCTAATCCATTACCAAGTGATCTACACAATGTTCAGCCAACATCAATAGCCTCAGAGGAGAGGAGATGATCAAAACTCATACCAGATTCAAAATATTAAAAAAAACAGTAAATATCCCCATCTCTCATGAACACAAATATCATGGAGAACATCATTGGCATTATTATTAGAATATGAATATATATGCTCTATATACTCAGAAAAAGGAATATGGCTGCAAAATGAGAAGGCAAACAGCAAGACGGCCCAGCAGTCTTTGCTCACTTAATCAATTAGCCATGGCATTCCTCACATTCTTACAACTGCAGTGGTTTTTCTATACAGACGTTCACCCAGCCATTATAAAGTAGGCTAAGTTTATTAGAGGCAAGGTGGTGGACTGTATTAACTACATACGCACTCTGCATCTTAAATTTACAATGTAAATATATGACTGTAGTCATAGGCGCCGATGCTGTGCGTGCTCCGGTGCTTGAGCACCCAACTGAACAGGCTGAGCACCCACAGTTGAAGTATCTGCTGCTCTACAGTGACCAGTTTACTCTCCACCAGTACCACTGATAGGCTTTGACTGATATTTGATGATATTTTGATAATACTGAATATTTTCCTGCTATATGCAATACTTTTGATAGTTTAGATTGCATTACAAATTAATCAAATTAAATTTGACATAAATACACTTCTCCT
>OMNW01024996.1:29132-63020 GCA_900303245.1 Selene dorsalis
CCCCATAACTGGCATATAACATCTTTAAGGTGATTAATGCTACACCCTCACATTGTACATTCAGTGGCATAAAGATAATATCAAGTAAAAAGTCAGTATACCCTTCAGGTAACATAATCTATCACCATTGAAGATACAAGTGTGTGGTGTGCAGTCGCATTATCATACCTTCATTTATCACCTTTCTTATAACACTAATTTATAGACTTCTTCCTCCTTTTTTTCCATGCACATGTACAGGTTTATAGCCAGACCTTAATTGGATGGAGTGTCCTGAACCGTTATCTCTTATTTCTCAGCGTGAGTTCCCTTAGTGAATAATTGGGATCAAGATTTTCACATCATTAATTCCTCTTAGTCGATGGGTCAAAGGCCTGACAGTCCCCGGGCATTTTCTTTGAACCAATCTGGATGTGAATGTTTGTTGTCTTTTTTTTTTAATCTCTATGTGCATGTGTGTGTGTCTGTCTGTTAAGAAAAAAAGTGTGTATGTGGGTGATGAGTAGGCGACCGGGCCAGCCCCAGCGCGCTTCACACGCCACTGAGTCTTGTGTGGGAGTTATCACACAAGCCCAATTAGCATGACAACTAATTACTGTTTCCTTAGCCCCCCCCCTCTCCTCCCCCAGCTGCGCAAGCCATTAAATTAAATCAACACAGTGGTGTCTCCACAGAAAACAATGCTTTCAGGGAGTAATAATGAACGCCTGGCGCTTGCCTGTTTGTGTTCTTTAGGTATTACTTTTCATAGGGTGGTCAACCAGTCTTTTGAAAGCTGAGGAAATGTTACCCTTCAATGCAAGAATTACCTCTGGGCTATGGAGAGAGAGAGAGGAAGGGAGATAAAGAGGAAAACAATTGAGAGTATGTGAAATAAACACAGCGATTGATTTGCATAAGCAGCAACAACTGAGAACAACAACTGAGATCTACAAAACATGGATACAGAACAGAAGTTGGAGGTTTAACTGTGGTGTGTCTTACACAGTTTGTGTGGTGCACAAAATGTCAGCGAAACGATGTCTAAGCACGCTAATTGGGTATCCCTGCATCTACAGAATGAAGCACAATATCCAGTGAAGGTGTTTGAGAAATGCAGGAATTCAGGGCTATGAAGAAGTTAACAATATTTACAAGTCACTGAGGTTAATTGAGGATAAAGGAAGACTGGGGAGGGTCTCAAGGTCTGTAGCAACACAACCTCTTCGTCAATCAGACAAAACATTTTCATTGGAAACTCTCTCAAGTGTTAACCTTTCACATTCTTCGTCTGGAATTTAAGAGAGTTTGACATTTAATTCAAGACTTTTGTATGTGTTGGCTTGCCTGTATTCAATCGGGTGCTTTCCACCCCAAATGCCATGTACCTGTACACACAGTAATGACATCATGCCTCTCGCAGACACAAGCATTTCCGAGTCGTATTTCCGAGTAGTGAGCCGTGCTTTTTAATGTGGTGGTAACTACGGGCTCCTTTCATGTGCTTTGTCTCAAAAAGAAAAAAAAATGCTATTACAAAAACAAGGCATATTTCTGCTAAGCCCTGGATTGCCAGATTCTCCATGCAGTGTACGCCTCCATGGCCATGTGGTAGGTGATTATGTTACACTATTGTGTGTGTGAACTCCGAGATTCCAGCGTGTTTTAATCAGGCGCGACTGAAAGGACAGATGTTGGTTTTGGACGTAAGTGAGCTTCCAAAGGTGTGAGCAGCATTGCGTGAAAGGCCAGAGTCCTTCAACTGAGCAGACAGTGTTTTTGAGCTTGGTAAATATTTGCAGGCAGGGAAGTGTGTATGACAGAGAAAAAGAGCCAAAGATTAAGAACATGTTTTTAAAATGCCCTTCATTGGTATGTTTAGAAAGAATAAAAAATAAGAACACAACAGAAAGTATAAGACTGTCCACAGGTGCAAACAGTGGAGATGTGTGCAGATGGAGGTCATGAGTGTGGGCTGGCAGCTGTGTTGGTGTCAGGGTGGCAGTGCCAGGCTGATGGCTTGTCCAGTGTGTCATACATTCTGCTGGTCAGCTCACTCTGTGTAATGGAGCTCTGCACTGTGCCAGACCTGTTTTACAATACAGAAACAGCTCATGGCGAGTGGCCCACAATCACCCATTTTATCAATGCCAGACAGATTACAGCAAAGTCCTCCCCAAGGAGAATTACTGTTACTTTCAACTGAATCTACTTGAGTAAAACCTGTGGTAATCAAGAAGGCACATCTGTAGAGAAGCACCTTGAATGACAAAAACAACCGATATTGTCCTCTTAGCCTGATTAGATAGCGCTTGCAATCAAGCTGTTTTAGATTAGATTTCTGCCACAAAAAAAACCTGTTTTGTTTCATTGGTCTCCTGCTTATCAGCTGCTTCCCTGTGTTTGTGTTTTCTCATTTTTCCTTCCACTTTCCCAAACTCTTTGAAAATGCTGCTTCCTCTCTCTTGTGTCCCTCTGTCTGAGACTAGGGCAGTAAAATGGGACATCATGGTGCCCCCTGCTGATGTCAAATATACTTACAAGCCACAGAGCACAGACTCTCCCTGCCCATGCAGGACATAGGGCTGTCTATTAAATCCTTACGCACATCCTGTTATGCCAAGTCAGCTGCCTTGCCATATGTTAGCCTCTGAGCTAGATACAGTAAAAAATAGGCTTGGTCGAGATGTTATTAATGACCATGTGTGCTGTGAACACACTACATAATTATCCTCTGCAGTTTCATCCCGAGCTCAGTTTTATAGCACTCTCTACAGGGTTATAGGACACAAACACACTCGAGAACACAGGCATGCACACACAACCAAGCTTACACACTCGCACATGCAGTGATAGGGGGCTTTGCATTTACTGTATAGTTCCAGTGCTAACAAGACAGTAGCCAATGGGGCATGATAAAAATTTTATAGTCTAATCTTCGCTTTGTTTCCCTCTTCTCTCTAAACACTCTCACCTGTTGTCTCAGCCAATGTCGAGTCACAGCAGAAAGAAGGATAACAGATGTTGGTCCGACATGAAAGTATTTCACTCACAAGCGGATCTTGGCACTGTTAAGACTCCGTTGTGTAAGAATTGGTTCTTTGGAATCTGGACAATTGTAATTAAAAGTTAGGAATGCTTAGGATTTTTTTTTCTTTCACCTTGATATGTGGAAACAAGAACTAGAACAAACAACATTAGCTCCTATGGAGGCCGAGAAAGACAGAGAGGCTCTTGTGGAGTGTGGCGTGAGAGGGAATCCAGTTCTGGAGATGCCACATTATCCCTGGCACACAAACATAAACAGACACAGATACACAGCACACACTCAGTAGCCATGCACTCACTGACACACAATTATGAGCTGTATGTCCATGTAACCTGCAAATTAAAGCTAAAAATATCTCAAACCTACATTTATCATCTTTTTCAAAAAAATTCACACAGTGAGCCATGTATCACGAGCATTTACAGCTTTGGTTTTCCCAGTAGATTTATATCAGATTTCTCACAGGAAAGGCTGCAGACATGTCTGACATTTGGTTATGTATTAGATGTTATAATAAGTTATTCCTCAGCCAGCCCCAGGCTGCTCTGTGGTACCGCCTGCTATAATCACTGTCAGTACTCACACTGCCATCATATATCTCACATACTACCCACAAGACATTATCTGTCACACATACTTGGCCATTTGCACGTTTGATGCAAATAAACGGCCATGTTAAAATACATGCTGACATGCAAAAAAAAAAAAAAAAGAAGAAAAAAAACACAATTTTTTGACTCACATCAGTGGCTGAATATCCAAACCTCAGTGCAGAGAGACTTTCACCACTAAAGGATTATACTACTGAATTCCAACACTCAGTGCTGCTAGGAGCTCCACCAGTCTGTTGTTAAAGATATTGGAGTGCATTGGGCCAGCACCAGAGGTAAATAGTTTCCCCATACTATAATTCAATTTCAAGGGCCAAGGATGGAAAATTGACCCAATTTTGTGCCTGTTTCACAAACATAACCACTCTCTACCTCAGCCTCAGCTGCTCACAACCTAAGAAATTGTCCCAGTGCCATCGATTGTCAAATAATTCAAACACTGTAAACACTCCCTTAACACTTGGAATTTAGTCTCCCCTTATTTCATTGTTAGAGCCACAAATTCCTTGGCAAAGAGCCTATCTGTCCACCGAAGTGCCTAGAAAACCAGCCTCAGGTTTCCTGCTGATGTGGACACAACATTTTTAGTAACAATGGATTATATTTACATTTTCAAGCTACAAAATCATGAGTTCACTGGGTAAGCTGTCAGCAGCTGCTTCAGTGGATGTACTTGAAATTAGCTGTAAAATGTGCCTCTGTTCCTCAGGTCCCACAGAGAAAATTGGTGACCTGCTCTGTACAACTGGCTCCAAACTCCGGATTTAACTGTGGTCTGACAGCGTGTACTGTACAGTATGTGGTTTTGGCAGAGCGGGTTATATAAGACCTCCCTACTGACACCATTAGTTTCGTCCAAAGTTTAACGTTGACCACAGCACTTTCTGCTCCTTTCATATTTCCTTCATGATCATTTATCCTTTGTGTTTCACGTCTCCTCTGTCCGCTTGTATTGCTTTCTGACATCACAGTGGGAAAAGTCATTTTCAGCTTGTCATTAGATTTTCCTTTTGAAAACTCATCAAAGAACAAAAAGAAACGACTGCTTATTTGATTTTCCCTTAAAGTTTAAATACAAACATTTTTTTCTTAATTCATGGTCAAAAAGGGATGAGTGCATTTATATTAATATGATGTTAATATTTTGCATGAGAACAAATCAAATCGACAACAGTCTTCCTCTTGTTATCCAAAGTCTAAAACTAATGAAAACAAAAATGTCTTGTATATAATTTTCATTCTGTGATTTCAATGACTAATCTTAAAAGGGCATTTGGGGATTATGATCAATAGTTGGTGTGGATTCACATGAAAAAAATATTGGAAGGGCATAAGCTAAGTAGCCACTACACCAATGTCTCATTCCTCCAAATAAACCCTCTGGTCACTGTGTGTGTAGCACAGTCTCAATCCATCTCTGTCTGTCCGTTCATCTGTCTGGCCGTCTACAGGAAACGCAACCACACAACACACAAACATAGTGCAAGCTCAGCTCAACCACTGAAGCCCTCCACTTTCACAGGAATTTCCCCTGATTTTAGCCCAGAGGATCCTGCTTACACTGGCAAAATATGAACCCAGTGGCAATGTGGAGCCACAAAAACACGAAACAAAACAAAACTTGTATACTTTCCTAATTACTTAAACAAGTTCACATGGCGACGTACAAGGCTCTGGTCAAATTGGTGGATTCTGCTCAGAAACGAATAAAACTGATGCTCGTATGAAGTAGGGAGACATTTCAGTGAGTGAGTTGTTCCTCTTGTTAATCCCCCACGGTCCATTAAAGTCTTTGAGTCTGTAAGTTAAGGAGAAATGCTTGAAAGTTATTATATTCACCCTGCAAGTAATTTAGATTAATGTGCCTCTGCTCCTCGTGTATTCAGCCAAATTCAACAAAGTTTCATTAGAGAAAAGTAGAAACTATACGGCTGGGTATCATTTGAACTTTATGTACGGATACTAGATCATTATTTTTTCATTCAAGCCAAACTTCCTTCACTTTAAATGATGTCCAGCTCCTCTGCAAGCTGCAAGAACGTTGTTTCAAGCTAGAAAATGGGCTAAAACTTGCAAAATGCGGATTTATAAGTTATTATGGTCAAAAAGTTAATAATGCAATTTGATGCTAAGTCTCAGTTATGTCAGGTCATCCAGCCAATCTGAGTTATAACTACAACCTTTCCATAAATACCTATTCATTTGAAAATGCAGCAGCTACCTATGTAAAACATTTTATCCATAACAGGGATGACCCTTGTTGCGTTTCCGTGTTGTAATTGGCTGACTTCGAACCTGTGAGGTGGTAAAAGGGCTTAGAGGTTACCATGGCAACATTCCAAAGATTGGCATAAGCCCTGGTGATGGTTGCTCCAGCCTGACGAGACCTCATTACGAGCCGGTGGGGAGCCCTGTCTGAAATCTCTGGTCCAGACGGTTGGTCACAACCAATTAACACACCTTTCTGACTCACTCTGTGCGACTCAGTCCCTCTGTCGCTCTCTGCAGTCCATGTCCCCAAAGATCAACGTGTCAGCCGTGCCAAAATGCAAACATGCAGCAACAACAACAACAACAACAAACAAACAAACAACGCCACATCCGTGCTGATAGATGGAACAAATGGAGCAGTTGGCAGTCATTAGCTTTGTGTGTTTAATCGCTGTCCTTCCAGTCCAGGTTAGAGGCCAGCCAATGCGCCAGTAATGAAGCTGCCCACTGTCCCTTCATCCTTCTGGAAGAGTGGAGCTTCTCTGGAGCCAAATCAATTCAGCGGGGACCAGAAGCAGTATGAAGGTTAACAGGCCTGCTGAAATTAAATGCAGGTTGAGAAGAATTACGTTTACGGCTGTCTCTGCCTGAGGTAAAGACACGTTCCTGAACAGTGGATTCCATGTTTGACCACATAGCCTGTGTGTAATAACAAACACAGGTGTGTCATAAGGCTGCTGTTGATAGTCATTTTCTTAATCAATTTTACTTGATAAACTGATTAATAACTGAGAGTGTCATGTCTGAAAAAGAGTTCAAATTAAAATAAAAATTTCTCAAAGTCCAATTTGATGCCTTCATGTCAGTCTCGCTATTCTACACCCAACGGTATACAATTTACAATGATGTAAAACAAAGGAAGAGCAGCAGATCCAGAGGCTATGCCTAATTAATTCCTTTGATTATCAATTTTCAACATTCCTTTGCTTCTTGTAAGTGCCACTGGGCTGGTTCTATACTCGTGGGCAAGTGTTTGAGGACAACTCAGGGGCTGGGTTGAATCGATCTGACAAACTGCAAGAAGTGGAGATTTACAGTTAGAGAAAATGAGTGGGTCGGGCAGAGATGGTCAGAGGGATGAAGACAAGCTAAAGATCCCCAGAGGACAAACACACACACACCCACTGTGTTGGCACAGGAGTTTTATGCTGTAGGGCTTGGTACTCAGCCCATGGATGAAAAGATATAAGATAAAAGATGTTCTGTGGTGCAGAGTTGGCATATAGCCCAGAACCAATGTAATATTTATCCTCTCTCTGATTATCCTGCTTATTTTGTTGCACTATTACTGCAATATCAGCATGGTATGAATACATGTATGAATCTACTGTAGCTGCCATTCAGTCGCACCACTGCTCCAAAAACCTTCACGATACATTAAAAATTCTGCAATTACTCTCACTGTGAACTAAAATGGCACTGAAGCCGTGGATGCTGCCATTACATGATCACTGCATTAAACTTGTACATCACAGAAATGCCCCAGTTTCTATTACATTTCCCCCCTCCTCTCTCTATACTCACTTTTTTTTTTATCCTCTCCCTGCCAGAATCTGGAATATATTGAGGGACAGCTGCAAGATGATCTGGTCATGACGATCTCACAGCAGAAAAAATATGAGCACATATGGCTTGTAAAGCACAGACCTGAGATTTGCACAACTATTTAAAGCTTTCATATCTGTGGGAGGATTCAAAATTGCAACAGATCAACTGGGCAGGGGAATTTTCACGGGTGTGTGTTTTACCTTTGGAGGAATGTGTCTTACGTCTTTGGCTTTCACTCCTGGTGTCGGGGAGGGGGATATGGAGCAGAGCGAATGTAGACTGGAGTTAATCTAATCTAATCTTTTCATTGACAATGTTTCATGGCTCAAATGATGATCAAACACAACATTCAACACCAATCAAGCCACATTTATTGGTATGCAAACAAATCTACACTCTGCAGCTGCACCTGGTCATAGAAAGGACGGGACATCCGTCTCTGAAATATGATTTAAGCACAAAGACATAATCAGACTGCTCTTTCAAACCCCTGATCCTCACACAAAAACCCTGCAGTTACACCCACACACCAACATTTTAACACTATTCCTGACATGAATATCAATATCAGATGAAATGTGCAGCAGGAAGAGGCTTTACTCACCTCACAGTGATGCTCAATGAGATCTACAGGGATAAAGTGGGGGAGAGCTGAGGCACGACAACGCATCCTCTCAATGCATTGAGTCACTCTGAGATTTTACTGTAGCTGGAATAAACGTTGGCCCAGCTCATACCGTCTAGTTCCAGGGTTTAGCTCAGTCATAACCCCACAACCAGACTCCTGATTCAGTCTGTTTATGTGCACAAATGACTGGCATCAGACATGCAGGACATGTGGTCGAAACATGTTTACAGCTGAGGCCTGGAGTTTTTGCTATGATGTCATGGCAAAATGAAAAGGGTGGTAAACTATAGTCACTGTCAGTGAAGCGTAAAAGTAGGAAAATAGTTTGGGGAATTGCAAATTTTGTTGACAAAGCTGCAACATAATGAGACAAAGAGACAGAGGCAGGAAGGGGAAGCATGATTGGAAAAACAGTAGAGAGGACAGAGGGAGGTTACAAGAGGATATCTGATGGGTCCCACAGGCAGGACAGGGCAGGACAGGGCAAGAGATTTACGGTTCACATTTAGAGCAATAGCTCCCCCTGGGGCAGAGAAGTGATAGTACATGGGACTTCACCAGATCTGATTCACATTTACCACCAAGTCCTAAACTGATACACACTTTTTTGGAGTGGATGATGAAAATGCAAGACAAAATCTGCAATGTCAGTGTCACTGAAACTCAAATTTGGTGTAAAAGACAGAGAGTCTACACTAGTCCAAACCACAGACCCACACATGAATCTCTCTCTCTTCTCCCACACTCAGAACACACTCTTGTTTTCACTTCAGTACTTTCATGTGTTTACCAACCTTTACTTTTACAACAGCCATTAAACGCCCACCCCTGAGTGAGATGTTAATGGAGGGCCAATCCAGAGGAGAAAAATAATTCACCCTATGATTCACTACTGGCTCACAATCCCTTAGCACCTCGTAAGAGTTAACGAATTCACACACCAACAGGTTCATGCACGGCACACCACAGCACATGTCTCATTGAAAATGCACACATGTACTCATCTGTTGTCTAAAAACACACACATTCCTGATTTGTATCCATGGATGTGGTTGGTGCCTCGATGATTATTTTTCCATCCATGGCTGGTAGCACAGCTGTCCTAGGAAGAGGCAACCATTCATTTACGGATCGACTGTTGCTTGAATCAGAGGCAAGGAGTGGACAGGCCTCTGCCAACCTGGACAGAGGCCACCACTCTGAGGGAAAATGGATGAGCTGTGCTCCCATGCCAGAGAAGGTCACCACAAGTGTTGTGACTAGTGTGTCAAAAAGCGGGATTTAATGGGTTTAAATATCAGTGAAAATACATCGATGGTAACAACAGACCATAACATGAACATAGATTCCTATGTTGCCCGCTGAAAAAAGCCACAGGGCTCATGTGCCAGAAGCCGAAAGCCTCAAAACCAAAGCTGATGAGAATAACCACTGGCTTTAGTTACAGGAAATACTATAACTACACCCTATTTAAATTACAGCATACAAAACTGACCATTTTAAGCTGTTTCATAACACAGGGGAAGGACTTGAAAGTGCACTCATTGAATGCATACAAACATTGTTTATACTCGCTCTTTGCATCTTGAAGTCATGACAGTCACATGCCTAATAAAGCTGTTGTTTCTAAAACCCTGCATTGCCTACAGTGGGTAGTGATTTTTGTCTTAATTGTGATAACTGACGGCTTTTAACATGTGGAAATGTGTGTTACCAAGGGGCGTCGTCGTGCATCTGTTTTCAACCCAGTCATTTAATAGACACAACCAGAGTGCTGCATGGCTGCAATGGCCCACAAGAATAAATGGAGGCGCTAAATTAGCCTCAGTAGCATATCTAAAATTGAATCATTACTAGATAGAAAATTCATAAGATAAAGGACAACATCAACTTTATAAATCTGTAAATCTGCTCCGTTCATTCTTCTCCCATTCATATCTCACCCCACATTTACATTAGAGACTGTTGTGTAAATGTGTGATACATAATTCCCTGTGCGTATGCATGTGCACAAGAATGAGAGAGGGATCCGCTAATCAAAACAACGTTTTACACTGATCCTAATGATCAAGAGCGCCACAACAAACCGTTACTTTCATCTATAATAATCCTCTAAATATTCCCGTTCCCTTTATTCACTGTGTTAGACAATGTGTGTGTGTGTGGGACAGTGCATGTGTGCACGTCAGAGGTTTTTGTCATGCTGCGCACTGGTGATTTGTGATGATTCCTGTGAAGGATCATGGGGGGGCTCATGGGGGTCAGGGCAGCTTTAGCTGTTAGTGCAGATACCGAGTGTGAGAAAGTCTTGATGGTGAGCATTGGCTGCAGCTGATATGAGTCTACTGGGACTTCCCCTCTGCTGAGGTCATCCCCTCACACTCCCAGCACTCGTACATCACGTCTGACATCACCACTGATGGTTTGCCAAGCCGTTGCCATGGGCAACAAAAACAGGAAAAAGCACATGTGTATGTTTTTGTACCTGATAATAGCTTTATTGGTGTTTTTTAGAGTATAGAGTGACGTGCTATGCTGTATGTCGTCTCCCGCATGATCCATGAAGTATTGTGTTTAAATATTAGCTCTGTGTCATGAAGCTGTTTGAGCTCTGTTGATTCAATACAGATGAACTCCTTAAAAGAATTGTGCAATAAAAAAATGTCACAGTAAAGCATGAGATTAACCTCCGAAGTGCTAATCACTGCAATTGATGTGTGCCTGCATGTGTTCCAGCATTGGGGATACGTGTGTGTGTGTGTGTGTGTATGCCCACAGCCTTTCCTGTCTTCCTGCTGTGCCAGTCAATGCTTGGTATCCTGGGAAGTAGGGCAGCAGTGCCAGCAGTAATCAGAGCTCTTTGTATCCACACACACCGTCAGCTTCAAATCAGGAAAATGTTCTCTTTTTTCACCAGTAAAAGCTGTAATCCTCTCATGTGTAACCTGTGACATGCTCAACACTCGGATTTTGCAGGAGATTTATACCTGGCCTCTGACTTGTTTCAAAATAGATTTAATGAGCTATTATAGTAACAACAGAGCCACTGAGGATTACACTGAGTCAGAGTGAGCACAGGAGGAGGAAAAACTGACCATGAGGGGTAGTCATAATCTTCAGGAACAGAATTGGTGCGTGTGGGCACCATGTACAAAGAATCAGACATGCATGATGCTGCACCTGTCTGTGTATTAATGTCTACAGGCAGCTGCCACATAATATCAAGGGAAAGAATGAAATTAATTTAAACACACATAGACCTTCTTTGGAACATCAGGGATCAAAATGGAAAAATTGTGATGACAGAAAGAGTGATTTAATGATAAAAATAAATAAATAAACCTAAAAATCATGAATCTACTTCACAGACCATGCAGAATAGACTGCTGTGGCAGAGGCAAAGCCATCACATAAGTGAATAGATTCTGAGCAAACTGCAGATCACTTGCAAGAACAGCAATATTTGCAAAGAACTAACGCAATTCTTTGCTCTCTGGAAAAATCATTGTCAATAAGAGATTTTTCTAAAACAGACTGCCTGCTTGTAGCTGCATATATAAACTTACTGGCGCGGTTCGTTTTGCATAAACTTGCCCTACATGTCTTGCCTTCAACCCTCAGCTATGCGTTAATATGTCTGTTTGTGTCCATCAGTCTGTCATGACATATGAAATGTATTATCCTCAAATAAAACTGATGTTACCCATATGTTTTTTCAAATACAAGCTTGGACCCATTATATAAATTGCATCTAAATATGTCTCTGTTATGTCTAATAAAGGAATTCCTCTGTGTAATTGGAACCAACTGCACCAATGAACAGGTGCAAGTCAAAAAGATCATGAAACTGTTCGTGTTGGGAAGAATAATAATGGCGCTGCAGACGTGAAGCAGTACTACAAAGCAGCTACAAGTCTTTAAAACAAAATGTGATTCGCTGTGTGCAGTACTGATACATGACAAAGCACAACGGTACACTTCTTTGTGCGTACAGGCCTATGGTATATGTCACGTCGACACTGACCAGATTCCCCCCTCTGAGTTGCTGCAATCTATCTTGCCGTGTGTGAACCTGGTAGTGTGCCGTGATAAAGAGGAGAAACCAAAATGAGACACACATAAGCTTAGTGTGCTGCTCCAAGACTCATCTGTGCTAAAACAAAAGAGGCAGAATGAATCAGAGAAGGGCAAAAGAAAAGATGAGGGTCAGAAATAGCCTTCTGTAGTCCTTGCTCATGCATTAAATCCATCTCACAAAGCTGAGAGCACCTGTTCTTCTTCGACGTGAAAAGACATCCACAGATGGTTGCAAATATTCACCCTTGTTTTCTTCTGACTGATTTTCATTTTGCTTTGCATTATGTCACAATATATGATTTACATGTTATAAACTTGAATAAATTGCTTGTTGCAAATGTCTAAATGACCTTTAGGTTGGACAATGTGATATACTCTTCCCCAAAGTTATTCCTATTCATTCATGCATCTGTTTCCTCCCACTGTGTTTCTTTGTCATCGGTCGTGTTCCTCGTCTTGCTCCATCTCTGTCCCTGTGTCTATTTGTCATTGTTGGACACAGTGGATGACATCACTGCTGAGTAAAAGCTATTACAAGGAGCAAAACAAACCAGAGCTTTGTAAACTAGCTGAACACATTTCACTCTTCTCCATTCTAGCTTGTTTGCACGTTCACATACTGTGCCTCTTGTGCCAAATGACACTGGTACTGGTTCTTGGTCTGCCTAGTGACACACTGTAATGATGTAATGCAAAACATACTAACATGGCTGATGCCAGAGCAGTAAAACTCCAGCAGTATAGAGGAAGATCTCTGTCTTGATGAATTCTTAAACCAGAGCCACAGTATCAACTATTCAATATTGTGTTACTCTATAAATGTTTTACATTGAAAAACATACTTCCTATGAAAAACTGAGACTTATTATGAACATGTCGTTTACAGAAGTATGAGTATTAACACTTGTACAAAGAGAGGCTGTTCAGACTGTAAACCTAATGACCTCAGTCACACTTGTGAGACCTGCGTTGTAACATCATCGCTGCGAGCTCATAAACCACACAGAGATGCAGGCTTAGCTCATAACAGCAAGAAACTGTAAACTGTAAAAGTAGCAGCACAGACAGACACGGACCAGCTGCACTGACAATGGGGCGATGTCTGAATCGCACTCGCACATATGGCAGAAACTGCAGTGTCAAACAGTTCCTGGGAGGCTGAGGAGGAAATGAAGGTTGGTGTTTTATCACGGTCCCAATTCGCTGCCACCCTCAAACTCTGCAGATCATGTGTGCTGCATGAGAACCGCAGAAGCAGATGTGAGGGAGGCTTTTACTCCTTCCGGCAAAAAAAGAAAAAAAAAAGTGTGCATCCATGCTGCCTGGCCCATTGCTTAACACTAATGATGTCGATATCCACCTGTTGGCATGGCACTCGGCCCTGCCCTGGTATGGGTAAACAGGCGCAGGAGTGGTTGCCCAGCTCTGGCAGAGCGTTGCAACAGCAGCTGGCATGTATGTTTCATCTGGCAGGGAAAATGAAAAAGCAAAGAAAAGGGAATCCAATCCAGGCCAAGTGATTCTCTTTAAAGTCAACCTTTTCATTACAGTTTTAACTTCAGGGAGTCTCATCAGAGTCGAGCTATGGACAGACACACACAGTGATGAGGTGGAAAGGTAAAGAAGACTGACAGAGAACAGGACTCGTTTGACAGCTAAAATTCCCTTTCACACACCGAGGCGAAGCCTTTCAAAGAAGCACCAGCTCCTCTCTCAGTTTAATACTACAGGAGCACGAGGCTCAGTTCACTGAGCTTAATCAAGGCTTAACTGTGACTGGCATGTGTGTATCATTGTGAGTGAGTGAGTGAGTGTGTGTGTGTATGTGTGTGTGTGTTTTAAGTGGGCGAAATTGTATGCATTTAAATATAAATACATTTATGTATGCCCAATCATGCATGTGCATATCGTATGCACATTTAAATGCGTCCTTGCATGTGTGAGGGAGGGAGCACTTTCCGTCTGTGTGTGTACAGTTTTTGTCTTTCCTCTCATACATCTGCCTCTCACAATGACATTGTGTAGGGATGTTGCTTCCTGCACTGGGGGAAGTCTACCACGGGAGCTCTGGTCCTGAGCAAGCTCCCCTTCCTTCCATTTCTATCCCCTCTCTCTCTCTCTCTCACTTCTCTGTTCCCTGCATCCACACCCCCTTCCTCCCTCCATCCGCTCCCTTGCTCCTTGTCAGCTGTTGAGGGGGGGTGGGGGGTTTGATCCAGATGTGAAGGGGGACTTGGACAGGAAAAGGAGAGGGAGAAAGAGACGGAGAGGGAGATAGAAATCCACATCCCCCTGCTGACAGACTTCATTGTCCAAGACCTTTTGGACAAGGCTTTAGACACATACACACAAACAATTATGTGCACCAAACAATGAAGTCCCTCTAGGCCCGATTGTGTTATGTGTGTGTGTGTGTCTGTGTGTGTGTCTGTGTGTAAGTGTGCATCTGGCGACAAAACAAATCAATGAACAACATCTTGCAGGAGATTTGGTGTTGATATTTAGTTGGCTTATTTACTAGGGGTCTTGGCCAAGCGTGAGGCCATTGTTCTCGTTCAGCGGGCAGAAATGAGGAAATCAATAAAGGCCTGCGAGGGAGATGACAAACAGACAGGCACTAGTATGCCATTTTTTCCCCCTTCTTCTCATTCTTTCTGTTTTTCTCTCCCTCCGTCTCAGTGAAATTCCAACATTTACATGGCAGAGGAAGCGCACAGGAGTGAATCATTAAATCTGATTGACACACACACACACACACACACATGCGCACTGAGACGGGAGAGGACAGACATATAATCAGAGAATTACTCTCCGAACACTGCACACAATGGCAACACATGTACACTACACACACCCACACAGCATGGAGCCATGTGTATTAAGTTAATAGAGTGAGTCAGCAAAAAAGAGGAGCGAGTCAGACAGAAACAGGAGAAGAGCTGGAAAGTCTCGCACTTCTGAGGGCAATCCTCTCGCCAGCTCACAGTGTAACTAAAGTTTCTCCACATTCTTTCCACGGCGTGCCAACTTCAGTGCATCTACCACTTCATTATCGCCTAAGCAATCACCAAACTCAGAAACACTGTCAAAAGCGAACAAATGAATGAGACAATTCTTCCCTGCCTGACAAAAGCCCCAAAATTAAAATGTCAGTACTCACCGCGAGGCAGCCAAAGTCTTCTTCCAGTCAATCTTTCTGCAGAGCTAAGACACACTGAGTCTTTGAGAATGGGGGCAACAAGTAATGTACAGTGGAGAACAATGCATGTCTGCCGGAGCGCAGCTCAGCGTAAGCAGAGCGGAGACACAGAGGAGTCCAGTCATCAGGCTGCTGCTCACATGGGACGGGGAGAGGAGGGGAACGGAGGGGGAGGGAGGGTTAGCTATAGGATAGTCTACAGTAACTTGGATTTGACCGGGGGAGGGATCTCTCCAGGTCTCACTCTGTCTCTCCCTCCTCTCCAAAAAATGTTTCACCGAGTACTGACTCTTTTGGCAGTTTCAAAATCAAGTCGCTCTGGCCTTCCTCTCTTGGTCCACTCCCCTTTTCCTTTGCTATCTCACTGCTTGCCTCTTTTGTTCTTGCACAAACACACATAGCGTGTGCGTCTCTTTGTCGTCTGTTGTTCAGCTGTGAATAAGCTAGGTGGTATCTTCCTGTAAGAATATGTACAGCTCCACCTAGACACACCCAAGTCACACAGACATGCTAAAATAAGAAAACCAGTACATACTGCAGACTTGGTTATACATACAATGTGAGAGAGCGAGGACAATCTGCTATTGACTCAACTGTCTGTAATGGTCATACATTCACAGAAACAGAGCAGAAAATTACAGGGCTGCTCAGTTTTTGGATCTCTCTCTCTCTCTCTGTCTCTCTCTCTCTCTATCTGATGTCACTAGTTTTTTCTGCCTTTTCACAAGTGGCCCAGATACCACACTGTACTGGAGGAAAGGAAGAAAAGCAAGAAGAGAGGCAGAGAAAAGAGAAACCTGATACAGCTAAAAGCAACAATTATTTGAATGAGTCACTCAGCATTGAGGTTTGGGTTTTTTTTTGTGTGTTAATTTGGGAGAGGGAGAGAGTGACCAGAGAAGAAGAAGGAGAAGGAGAAGGAGAAGAAGAAGAAGGGGGGAAAAAATCATCCCATTTTGGAAAACAGCACCTCCCAAGGACTCCCTGAGGTCGTGGGAGAGGAGGAAGGAGCACTGGGGTAAGAAAAAAAAAAAGGAAAGAAATCTTGAGAGGGGAATGGAGGGGCAAGGGAGGACAGGACAGACATGGGCTTGGATTGCTACCAGAGCAACTTCTTCTTGTCCTCATCCCAAATCCATCCTCCAGGACAAGGCTCACCAAAGCCAGTCTTGCTGACAGAACCAAATAACACAGGGTACAACCACTCTTCCAGACACGGGGGTGACAGCGCGGCCGACACTGACACACTGGTAAATAGGAAACAGATCACAACCGCACAAACTAAAGCAGTGGAAAATACTATGGAGTAATGACCGGGGCTGACGTGCATCTCCTACAAAAATGTAACTGAACGTCAAGGCTGCAAAGATACCATGAGGAGACCACAAGAACTCCAAATGGTCAGCGTGTCTTTTCTTGTGTGTTTCCAATGCTGGTGAAGAATGTTGACAGACATGAAGCGAGTTGAATAAATAGTCTGTAATGCCCTCCTTCTAAGTCTGTTTTGTGAAGCCATTTCCAGGGTAGTTGCAATTGCTCCTTACAAAGTGTTGGAAATAAGACAAATCTGATTACTTTGTGTCTTTAATAACTAGAAAAATACTCAAATATTAGTATTTTTGCAAACAATACAAATCTATAAGTGCAAATGTGATTACTCTGGGTGTAGTAGTGCAATGGGAAACTAGAGCATCTTTACAGAAAAGTATGTATTTTGATTAAGCCAGTAGGCTTTTTTTTAGTTATTAAAGTTACTTCTTAGTTGTAATAAGCTGAACGAATTGGTAAACCCGTGTCGCTGAATGCTTCTCAAACAGCATGGAGACAGTGATATCAGTCCAGTGACACTGCAGCCAGCCTGTACTGTATATCTCTTGGATAAACTAATATTACAGCTGACCTACATCCTGTTTAGACCTGCCATCACAACATTTAGAAAAGGAAACATAGAGTGAAGGTTCATGTAAACATACTGCAAAGGAATTACAAAAAATTACCTTAAGAGACTTTGGAGGATGTGCAGTGTAGCCAAAATATATAAACATGTAGCATGCAGGCATGTATACACATACAGATGAGGGAGCTCAGAGAAAATGCGGTCAAGATTCTTTGTTCAAGTGGCTGGACGGCAGCATTTCCTGTGTATGAAGTCAAATATTTCTAATGTCTCTCAATCGCTGGTTTCAGATACTTTCCATTAAACCATCTGGTTGGATCCGTCAGTTGTAATCACAACATTACCATGTTTGCCTCTTTTGGAATTACATCAGTTAATGAAGCCCTCCAGGATTTCAATGCGAAGGATTTTGTATTTTTTAATCCACACAAACTAAAAAGCTAACACATTATCAAAGGAGGGCTGTATAACCTACATGTGAACACAGACACGGAGACACAGACACACACACAGATGCGGCCAGACACATAAAATGTTTATTACAGCCATCTATGCATGTTGGAGGCTGCTTGCTGGCAGGTACAGCAACATCAAAGAGTCCTTACATGCCACTGTAGCTGGAGGCTGAGGTACCACAGTGATGCAGAGCCGGCTTTGTCTGCATTGGTGTGCAGGTCAGGCTAGTTAAGAGGCAACATAGTACACCTGCAAGCTACTGTGTCAATTTTATATTACGTTTTATGGCTTTTCAGTCGATAAGGAAGCAATTCAAAGCCTTCAGATGTGTTTCCAACAACAGCCATTCTATGAGAAGAGATTGAATGAGTTAAAGAATCACTGGTGAATTTCATCCCTAGAATTCTCACCAAGTTGTTTTGTGCCATTATATCATCTCTGTAAATATAGTGTTTTGCACATCAAGCTATATAGCTGGTAAATCCTCCATTTGTTGGTGTGCATCTCTCTCTCTCTCTCTCTCTCTCTCTCACTCTTTCTCTCTCTCTCTCTCACACACACACAGAGCCACACAGAAAAAAAAAAACCTAATCAAAACCCTCAGAATCAATTAGCGGATTGTAAAGAGGCCATTCAGTTACTTTTAGCACCAAGTGCCGTCCTTGTTCCTCCTGAGGCAAACAATCAACCAGCAGACACAAATTAACACTGAACAAGAGCACTTGTCTAAAGTCTGATCGCCCACTAGCAATAGATGGTAGCACCAGGGAGTGTGTGTGAGAGAGAGCGCCTTGGTACATACCCAAAAAGATACAATAAAAAGAAATGGATTGTGCTCTGCTACAATAGAGCTGAAGGCTGTGGAGGAAAGTATAAAAATGTATTACTATATATTCCTATAGAAGAAGACAGGTTGGAAAATTCCTTAATACTCTACTTACTATTCTGCTGGCTAGGTCTGTGACATTTCTAAGATGCCTACACACTATTTAGGAATATGAATCACTGTGACTTGTGATAACTAGACATATACACATAGACATGCTCATACACACACACACACACACACAAAGACACATATACAGGGACAAGGCTCCCTTCACCATCTGCTAGCGAGGGCTGGGTAATGAGTCTAGACAGAGAGAGAAAGAGAGAGCGGGATGGTGATAGAGGACACGCGAAGCTTCAGAGCTTTTCAGAGACAAAACGGGGGAGAATTTCACAAAATTTCTGTCTAAATGCTTATGCACACGCACATGCACACCTGCCACAGTTTTTAAACGTATCAAAGGATTTTCTGACAGCCCAACCGTGCCTGACAAAATTCAAAAGCATTCATGAATTTTAAACAAGCTGTGGTTAAGAAATTTAGCAGCAACATCACATTTAAAGTAATTTATATGCAAATGTGTCACAAGTGGTAGCACACAGAGGGACTGGAGAAGAATTAGTGCTTGCTCATTGACTTAACTGACCTGTTACACTAATATAGACTCCCATTAATGAGCTACCAACCTCCACAAACACACATGCTCACTTACTGTATACACTGTGCTTGCAAAACACTTCACACCACTGATTTTCATATATTTCTTTTTTTGGTGTTCTTGATCTCTGATGTAATCTCTTTAATCCCTGTGGAAGATTTGTCTCATTCCACCGCTAGATGGCAGCAAAGATCTGGTCTTCTCCACACACACACACACACACGCACACACGCACACACACACGCACATACACACACGCACACACGCACACACTACACTGGTAGGCATGCCAGAATGGGGAGTGAACGTGATGAAAGACCACAGCAGAAAGCAGACAACCAGACTCAACCACAGAGCACGTAGGACTGAGAGTTAGAGACAAACAGTCCAAAGCTTTTCTCTCACACAGTATCACAACACACCACAATGTAAAAGTTTACAACTCCAAAGGCAGAGCTAACATGCCTATAGCTATAAAAGCAGAGGTTATTTTCTAACTATCAAGGCTTGTGGATCCGACTGGTGGTTGAGAAGAAGCGCTCTTGCTCTTTTTGAGTGGCACCAGTAAGCTTGGCTGTGAAGTGATATTAACCACCATTCAGTATTCCATATTAGTCTCACTGCTGCAGGCTATGAGGGGGCTGGTTGTGTGTTGATGAATAGAGACAGGCGAGCTGGAGGAAGCAGAAACTCCATTAGATTTAGCCCGGAGGGTCAAAAAGCCACGACGCTTGGGCTCACGACGTCAAGCTCCATGGAAGGTTATTTTCTTCTTTCACACACAGTGGAGACTGGCAGCATCCTCTCTCTGCCAGAGGGTCAAGTCGCTTGAGGACTCAAGTTCAACTAGTGTGAATATGTTGACGCAAGATATGGCTTATTCTAGCGTCTTCTGTTGAGCAGCCAGACCATCACTTTGGACCAGACTGAAATATCTTAATAACTACTGAATGGAAATTCAGTGCAGACATGCATGGTTGTCAAATTAAGACATCACTTCAACAATATGAGACAGATTTGAGATATACATCCAAGCCCCCATCGGAATTGATTTTGATCTAACAATCAATCAAGTCAAACCTTTTACAACATTACAAACTAATGACATGTCATAAACTCAGCTTTATTTCCATTATTTCCACTAATGTTTATATGCCAACATGCTGAGCTAAGTTGGTGACCATGGTAAACCTGATACCTCCTAAATGTCAGCATGTCAGTGCTGTCAGTGTGAGCTTGTTAGCATGCTAGCTCTCCAGCACGCCTGCTCCTAAGTAGGCTACAGCCTTAAAAAGTCAAGTACTGAAATCATTGCAGTATAAACACAGTATTTCTTTGTTAAACATGAAATTTGTTGCTTTTGGAACATGCTAAATATGAGAGGTAGTTAAAATTAAGCTACAGTGGTTTTCTCTCCTTGGAAACATTGGAGCTAAACTTGGCTAATGTGGATGGATCCCACTCTCAACCACCAACATTAAAATTCTCTTCAAATACAGTCCAGATTGTGTAACCAGCTATCACCCAACAAAACCAAGAGCATTCTGGGAAATTCTCCCCTACACCGAATAACCAGAATCTTTCATTTATGTGTACTCATTGAATCCTCATTGACATCTTCATCCTCATCCTTTTTTCTTTGTCTCACCCCACCTCGCAGCTCAAATCACAGGTTTGAGGCCAAGCAGTCCAGTCCAGAGCAGCAGAAATCCTCTGAGAGAGCTGATGATTGCCTGTGATTACAGTCTGTATCCCCCCCCCCACCTCCCTCCCCTCGAACCATCTCCTCTGGGTCATCTGGCCAGGCCTGGCAGAGGTAACGCTCTCCACGCTCGAGTCATTAACTGCAGAGAGCCGGAGCGAAGAAAAGCTCACCAGGGAAGCACTGACACGTTTCCTTCACCTTGACATTGCCTGGAGGTTACACCATTCATTTCGTAGTAAAGTATGGTTCTGGGAGGTGAGAGTCATGTGAATCAAGGGTTTCTGAATCATAAAAGGTCTCTGTGTGTGAGGGAGTCTTATTCCCTTGGCTCGAGCTGTTCAACGTGCTCTGAGCCGTTGGAATGTGTGTCGATGAAAGACGTGTGAGAGAGTAACTGTGCGTGTGTGTGTATGAGAGAGAAGCTGTGGATCATGTGTGTTTGTCAGTCTGTGAGATGTGGACACAAAAACACTATGACAAAAACACGAGGCCACATTTAATCCCATGTCCAGACACAACTGATTTCCATCTGATCAATCAGTCAAAGCAGATATAGCTGTGCACAAAGCCTGTCTTTGCCAATAACCAGTCACACTGACCAGCTCTTTGTCAGGTGATCACCAAGATGAGAAACAAAAAGCCAACAGTGGTCGACAACTACCACTTGCCACTGAACATCACAGACCATAATGTGACAAAAACTGCTTCTTAGCAGGAACTTAGTAAGAATATTTTCTGGGGTTTTCCCTTTGGAGAAATTTGCATATACGTAATGAAACGCGTAGGCGTAGGTTCATCAGTAGTCTATGTGGGATATACTGGATATGTGAGAGTGCCGAGTGTGAGTTGCTGGTAACGTGCACCCTGGCTCGACAGTTGTTTTCACTGCATGTCACTCAAAATACTGAAGAATGATAGACAGCCGCCTGTGGCTCTTGTAAATTTTTCTGCTGAATTAACCCTGTGCTGCCCCTCAGAGGTGCCTGTGATCCTCCATCCCCTCACCCTCCCTCTCCCTCCCTCGAGGGTGTTTAGGTAGGGTAATACTGAGCTGCCAGCGGAGCGGTGGCTGGTCCCGACGTGTGCTTTACCTCAGCTCTCTGGGGATTGGAGCCCAGCCAGCCGTGTGTAATTAAAAGTGCATAAAGACAGATCAAGCTCTCTGCTGCTCTTTCTATAAAAGATTTCCTCAAGGCTGAATCCACTCCATGTCCTGCACTGTCAAGCTCAAGGGCACTCATTTATTAAAATGTTCAATACCTTTATCCTTGATTTTGATGAGACTTATGATGACAGAAAAAAAACACTCAGTTAAGGGATTCACACATTGAAAGATATTCTAGAGGCTATTATGACAAAACATTAATTAAAATGAATGGAAAAACACAGATTTTGATATTATAAAGGGATAGTTCAACATTTTGGCAAATTTGCCTATTGCCATAATTCCTACAGTCATGGGGTAGAACACTCATCAAACTCATCAAATACACAATCCAACAACAACAAAATGCTCTCATGGACAACTTGTGACCTGCACATTCGCCATACTATGAAATAATCATGTATAATTATGTAACATTGTGACACGTTAAGCAAATACTTGGAACTACTTTTTTTGAGTAAACCACATAATGTATGCTTTTGAAATCACTCTGCCCAGAAGCCATGTCTGGAATGTAGTTCCGGCTATGCAACTTGTCCACGAGAGTGTTTTGGAGTTGTTGGATTGTGTATTTGATGAGTTTTGAGGGACAGGGGACCTTGTACCGTTCACCTCCATTGTGTGGGCTGAGCAACTCGTGTCTCTGCCCCGCAGATCTCAAAACAACATGCACTGATAATTAAAGGTAATGAACCTACCCCATAACTATGGGTGTTATGGCAATAGGTGAATTTTCCAAAAATGTTGAACTATCCCTTTAATCGTTTGTACAAGGGAGTGATGAATGTTCATCCATCACTCACTGAATTTGCTAATAACAAATGGGTAAATATGATGAAACATGAAAATGTATTATATGCACTCACATGGTTGAGAGCCATAAGGAAAGAAATGAGAAAGAATCGCAGTGATTTTGTCTACGTCCTTGACCCTGAAAAGCTGTATTTTGTTTTTATAAGCATGTTTCTATGCAACAAAAGGAAGTCAGAATCCCTGACCCTGCCATTAAATGCGGTCGAGGTACAATGTTAAAAAAAAAAAAAAAAAAAACATCAATCAGGCCAGAGGACTTTCACTCTGTTTTTTTTCGGTTTCAGTTCCACTGCTTTTCATCATGTTGAACTATTGTGTGTGTGCAGACTGCACACAACTGATCCTGCAGGACACTGAGGTGACAAATCATCACTCAATTTCTCACCTTGCCTCGCCGTTTCCCCCTCACCTTTGCTTGTTTCTTCAACCGAAAAGGCTTAAAATTGTACGGTTGTAGTCTATTAAATGTGCATGAGCACTTCTTCATACTCATCTGTGTCCACAGTGTCCTTGGCATACATTTTGATCATTATTTTAGTTGACATGATGATTCAATTTTATACATTTGTGGTGGGTGTGTAAAACTGTCTTGCAAAAATGAATGCCAGTGGTGCTGCAGGTTGTTTTCTTTGTTATTCCCTCGGGTTGCCAAAGCTAAAAATGGCTTTTCACTCTTAAAGCCTGTTCAGTATTCTGATGGATAGAAGACAATTTCACTCTTCATACAGTATGAGCACCAAATGTGGCAAAGAAGGGAAACCATGCATCCTGGCACATCACACAAGTCATAGTGCCAGTCATTGAAACTGTTTTAATCATTTCTTGCCTCTGTCTCAAATTAGTAATTTAGTTTCTCTTCATGAGCGGAGGCATGCTGTTTCATCTGCTGAATAGCATTCATATCAGACCTATAAAATGAGAGTTCAAAAATTCAATTCTCACCTCCTCTGACTGGTTGTCACAAATCTGATTATTTACACCCACGGTGAGCGAGGCACATTCACGTCAAAGTGATCAACACCTTCAGACAGTGGCTGGAGGAAATAAGGGAGAGGCAGAAGCCTAAACTGCTGAGGAGTGAATTCATAGTGTAGAAGAAAGAGATAAGAGGTAAAATGCAGTTCATCATTGAGTGAGTGCTGACTTTGGTTGTAAATTTGTTTCTACACTGTTGGCAGTGGTATACATGAACTATCTATACCCTCAAGGCTTTCCCAGTGAGGGGAGTTCACGGACTGAGAAAAAATAGCGTATTAAATAACCAGGGGTAGACCACAGTTAATGATGTGTTGTATATTTTGCAGACACTGTGATTGTACACTGGTAAAGTCTTGGGTCTGGAAGGTATGGTGGTTTATGCTGCAGTGGAACGTGGAGATGATGGTTGTTGGGGTCTATTCTGGGGTGACTGACATTTTGTTTTCTGTCAATGGACTGTAACACAACCGAGGGATAAAACTACCAGCGATTGACTCCAAATGTTGGAAAACTAGACGCTCCTTGTTTGGTATGGTTTGGGGTTATATAAAAAAAATACAGTTATAACAAATGCAGCAATTTATATGGATTTGGGTAAAACTTGTAATTAATCTTCACACTGAGTCATTCAGTGGGATGCAGCTGTATCTCAGGGGCCATCAGTGAATAAATAAGAATTCATAAATAACTTGTTTGTTTCATGAGCCACTAATGGTTTTTCATTTTTCAAAAGAAAATCGAAGGATTTCAACCCAAGGATGTGTAATCAATGTATATTTATGAGCGTAATGTGATAGCCATTTAAAATAATCAATATTTACCGCCTTACTGATAACCAAGGATGCTTGTTTATGGCAGCTAAGCCATGCCCTTGAGGCTCTATTGGAGGGTTTGTGTCCTCATACATCACTGCACATGCACAGGCTTGTGTATATGCACCCATAGCCACCCACACACATATTGCCTTTGACAGCCCCACCGGGTCAGGGACCCTATTACCGCAACAGGTTCCAATCTTGTCCAATTCTAGCCAGCGTGGACCTACAGACAAAACCCTGGCATGGGGGTTACACTCACAAAACACTGGCATTAAACATTTCTGGATTTTTGCAGAGGGAAGGTGGAAAACTGCACAGAGATTACAGATTTATGAGCACGAACAGGGTGTGCTCACAGCGGGCGATATTACAGTCCTAGCGTGTGCTGGCAGGATGGAATTATTGAGTATCATCTTTATTCACACACACACATACATGCGCACACACACGGACACACACGCCACACTCACACACGCAGGAAGACTGAGGTGCAGGTTTCTGAACTCATCGGAGAGAGCGTGCTTTCCCTCGTTGACAAAATGAAACTGCTCACTAGAAGAAGAAAAGGACAGCAGGATCTGTTTGATCAGCCAGACCTACACTATGCTTTATGTTCAGTGGCAAGGCAGGAAGCGATCTGATATAGCTTATAGTGCAGAAGGGAGGAATTCTTGGTTTTTACGCTGTGTGTACAATTTGTTTGATTTCAACACAGTGATTTGTGTCCCATCTCCAACTAACACTGGACGTTGGTTTTTTTTTTGCTTTTCTTTTTATTTACCCAACAAATCAAACTGGCAAATGTTCATCAGTCTTTTACAAAAAGTTCTGACAAATGATCCACTTTGTCACTGAAATGTGAGGATTGCAAAACTGCATCGTAATAGTCTAATTACACACACGTCTCAGGTAATGAAAAGGCTTGGATCTTTGTTGTCAGCTATCCTGTATGTGAAATATGGACACCTATCCCGATCTCTTCTGCTCTGTCGCCCCATCTCAGTTCCCCTTGGCTGCCTTTAATTACAGAGAGGGGGATAATGGAACGGCATAGGGCCAACCTGCCAGGAGAGGGGAAATAACAGCCACCAGTGTTGGCCACAGGAGCCAGCAGATTTCTGGGAGTAGGAATCACCTTTTTTCTTGTGAGTCAGTATGAGTAGAATGCCCCCACCCCCACAGACACTCGTCAAAAATTGATCGATTGCTGTTTCCCAACATGAGATGGAACCAGGCTGGAGGCCCATGGCCTGTGCACACTACCCGAGTTGGAGATGGCTTACCAACAGGGTGAACAATGTGATACTGTCAGCGATGAGACCCTCGCTTGACATTATTCAAAGAGCATTAGACAACAGGTGACAGTTGAAATAATTGTTCGAGTGTAACCCCTCTGTTCGTGTTATGCCTCATATTATTCAGTGTGGTCTTTTCCCGTGGTTTCTCAAGGTTAATTGATGAGAAATAATGGATCATGGAGCTGGGGTTTTGTGGTGTTTTGTTGGCGGGATGTTTCGTAACCAGCCCTGAAGCTACTCAGTGGCCCAGAAATTCCATTTAATAAAGATTAGCTCGCTTTCTCACAGACCTCATTCTCCTTCTTAATTAAAAGATGAAGATAAAAAATTGGTGGGCTGCAAGTATCAGAAAATATCCCCAGGACTTCTTACACAAAACACAGCTCAGTGCCCACATGAAAGGCTGGGACTAATGCATATTTAATGCCAATGGGAAACAGCTTAGATCAGTTCCTTTACGGAGAGCACTGGGAAAAGTGGAAATACTTTTACTATAACCCTCTGATCCTTAGGCTGTATGAAAGGGGAGCGGCACACTATGTGTAAGTAGGCATATACCACACGTGTACATACCTGCGTGTGCGATGCGTGTGTGTGCATATGTGAGTGTGTGTTTGTGTGTCTGCAGGGGGTTGGGTGGGCTTCACTGAGCATGATTGCACAGCGGGACCGGGTTCCTGTGTAAAGAGGAGTAACACAGCAGGGAAACACACACAGCTACATATAACTACACTACAGGACCATTGTCACAGCTTCATATAATAGATTTATTTTACTTCATTCAAGAGAGAAAAAAAACCACACACTGATTTCTGAGTCAGAACAGAGCTGTTTTTTTTCTTCACAGATATTGAAAGATTAAACTCTGGTTAGTTAAACTACTTATTCAATAAAAACCAGAGGGTATATTCTGATTTTCCTTTTTATTAAACTTAAACAGAAATTAAGATAAATTGATTTTTATTCACTTACTTTGTTCAGTTTGAATTCAGTTAAGACTGCTTTGTTGGAGAGTCTGCAAAACGCATTGGTGAGCTACTCTAATGGTCATAGAGAGACATTTTTCTAATGACACACACGGTCATATCCAACCGACATCGCCCTTGAGCTCAAGTACCTTTTCCAAGTCAAATCAAGTTATTCATACGTTATGGCTTTATCTGCCATTTGGCAATTCAGTGACAGGACATAAGGGTGAAAGAGAAACATGCGCCTTCACATATCTCCCTCTTTCTTTGCCTCTCTGCTGCTCTTGATCTTTGTGCTCCCTCTCCAATTCTTTTTTTTATCCTTTTCCAACCAGTCCATCCCCTATTTCTCTGTCCCTTAATCTCTCACTCTATGGCTCCTTACAGATGGGTTGCTATGACACCCGGGTGTGACAATCCTCTGCAAAATATGAAAGCTGGGCATATGTGAGAGAGAGGGAGATGACCAGAGCTTAAACACATCATGTGTTAAAGCTGCATCATTTCATTTGGTATTAAATCAATATATTCCATTGCAGTGATTATGATTCATATGACTAACTTAAATCAGCTTGGATTTGAATATGTTCCTCATTCATTGATCTAGAACTAATCCAAGATACACTGTATTTAATATACACCGGTCATAGGAGCGACGGACTGTCACTTAGTTGCAAATGCTGTGGGAAGCAGGCTGACAGTGTGCTTCTTGTTTTTGTTTTGGTAGGATGGTTATTGGCACCATCTCTGGACAACTTTGTTTTCCTAGCGCACAACATAAAGCTATGAGAGAGCTATGTGAGGATCAACCAGTGGGGTAGCCCTATTCATGAGTGTCAAGAGGGGCACTCTCAAAAAGGATAAAAACAATGATTTTCACATGACTGCACAGAGAAGACATCTATGCTCAAACAGTTCTCTGAAACCCAAGATCATTAGGTTGAAAAACTGCAGCGGGAAATCCTTCATTGCAATTTATTATCATCTCTATGAGGTGACAATGCTAATCACTGGCCAACATCTAGTATATGCAATGCAGGTTTTAATGTAAGAGCAGGATGGTGCGTACAGGAAGCAGATGGATGTTTATATAGATGTTCAAGGTCGTGGTGCACCAGGAACAGAACAAGGCACCTCCTCCAGCAGGTGGCTCTGCTCTCTCCTGGGGCAGTAAGCTATAAAACACGGAAGAACATCTGGTGTTTCGGCATTGGTGTGTATGTGAGGAAATGACACAAGAAACACACAGATACACACAGCTGTATTTTCTGGATCAGATTTCCACTCTCCCAGAGCGAGCGTCAAGCTCTTGCCAACTCCCTGAGAGAGTCGCTAACTTAATTTTAAAAGCATAAAGTGCCACACGGAGAGAATAAAGACCATGAAACTCTACAAACTGCTGCGCAAAAACAGCCTGCCCTTCACATGATTAAGGCTGAGAAAACAACCACAGCTCTGCATCGCTGCTCAGTGGCAGCAGCCTTTGGCGAGTTGAACTTTACGGTGAATGCAAATCAGAGGGTCTGGAGGACTCTGAGCTGCTGCAGAGCCGAAGAACCGTCAGGAAAACTCCAAAAAGGCCAGAAATACAATTCATTTTTTGGCACATATCAATGATACATGTTATGTCAATGTATGTCTATGTATACCCGACAACTCCTACACATCCATCACTGTAAAAAGACATCCCAAAATCTGAAGCACCTCTTTTCTTTTGTTCCTGTTTTTTCAAAAAGCATTTACATATAAGAGTCAAACACCAAGCTAATCCATCTCCCATACAACCAGTCCAGAATAGAGATCAACCAGTTTCACATACAATACATTTGCATTCACCAGAGGCATAGAGGATTATATTGAGACCCAATTCCCTCCTCAAATCCCACTAACTCCATGTTAATTATTCAAAAATAGAAACTCGTTAACACGGTAAATATTATGACCTAATTTCGTTGAGATTGGGATTTGGAATGATTGGAAGTGTGTATGTGTGTGTGTGTAGCTGAAAGGTCTGACATGTTACAAGAAAAAAAAAAGGTTTAAGGTTTACTCTACAAACCCCATTTGAAGAAGACTACCTAAATCTGTGCAGACTACAGCAGCTCCACGCCAGAAGCACTGTCTTCAAACAAAAAGGTCACCGCTTTGAATCCATTCGAATGCTTTCAACCCACAGTCAGCAGAGAGATACTCTTTTAAAAAACCAAACCCAGTAACACTTCAGCTGGGTAAAAATCAGAGCAAATGTTTGTTCAGATGTGTCATGTTTGGGCAACATGCACTGATGACTGACAGAGACACATGATGTGTACACAGGCATTGCTGCAAGTGTGAACAGTGCATGTGGGTGCATGCTGTATGTGTGTGTGTGTGTGTGTAGTGACGAGAGTGCAGGCGGTAATGAGAGGCTGTGGAGCTGGTTCCACTGCAGAGCCATGCTGGGTACACCGTATTGATCTGCTCCACCACTGGGAGAACTGGAGCTAGATAATGATGACTATCTGTGATCTTTCATTCTTGCCCTCTACGCCTCTGTGTCTCTTTTCTGCCTGCCTGTCTGCACGTCTACCTCCAAGTGAAAAAGTCTGGCTCTCATTTAACAGCAAACTTGTCACACTCTCTCTCTCTTACACTTTTAATCCCGCTCGGTCTGAGTGCCTCTGTGTGTTTACATCTAAGCACTGGTCTACGGAGAGAGGCTGAAATACAGTTTGTGAGACATTCATTAATGGGGATTTTGATAAATACTTATGTCCTTCTGAAAATATCTCCATGGAAAGACTATATTTTTTTCAGTTTCATTTTTTTCTGAATATTGTTTTGTGTTTGGTCCCCTGCAGCAGCGCTGTTGTTGTAGCTCCAACAAAGTGCTGACGCGAGACGTCAGTTCTCAAAAGGGTCCGTGCCTTCAAAGCGCCAGACAGCTTTTTATGTCAGCATCAGCCAGACTTGTGAAAGTCCTTTTTATGTCCCATGAGCAGCTGGCAATTTATGAAACCGCACAACTCCTTCTTTTCCCCCTGCTTTTCTCACACATTCACGAACATGTATAATGCTCATAAACACCTTTAAGTTAAAAACCAGGAACACAGGTAGAACAACCAAGAGAAAAAAAGAAAATAAAAGACTCCAAGATTGTTAATCTCAACATAACCAGCTGCACAAGCGAGCTGATATTTCTGCCATTGGCTGACTGCTGTGTATTTTATGAGGTTTGATACAACAGTACAGGTGCAGATACTGCATTTTGCTGTGTTACTGCAAAGACAAAAGGAGACAGTGGAGGAGGAGAAACTAGGACACACCTTCAAAGCCTTGACCCATGTACAAGGATGAGACAAATCACAGCTCAAGACAGCTGAAAGTGACAAATCAATTTATAGATTGATTGATCATTTACTGATCAATAAGGCAATTTGGACTGAATGAAAACATCAGCAATACTGGATCTATAGGTGCTTTACATCTATAGGAAAAAGCTCCCCAATTCCACATGAAAGCCACCTTTAATCCCACTGCTCTCTTTTGGAAGTGTGTAATTCAATCAGACACAGCTCCATGAAGAACACAGACATCAGCTTGATGAGAAACCAGCACCAGTCATTTGTCAGCCACCATCTCTGGCCTGTTGACAACATGCTCAAACATCCTCCTCCTGTTTTGCATCATCACCACTCCCAATCACTGTTCTATTGGCCTCCATCATGTCCACTTCACGGTTGGCTGAAACCATTATTAATCGCCGGCCCTGAATGACAATCGGGGGAATAATGTGAATAATTGTTTCGCTGGCATTCAATGACTGGGTGTTTCACATGTCAGTCAAGTTGATCATAGCTGAATGGGAGGCTGACTGGCCGGTGGAATGCTGATTGGGACGTTCTGTGTTATGTCTATCACGTCCCTGGGTTTTAAATCAGTGGAGGAGAAGTGGGTGTTAAGAGATGTCATGTGCACAGGAGTGAGAGAGGAAGAGGAGCAAGACGCCAGTGAGGGGCAGGAAGAAGACGGCGATTGTAAAGTGAAGAGGAGAGACAAAACTCAAAACCAGCGTCATCCTTCCTAAAATAGCATCTTTTCCCTTCATTTCCTCCTTTATAGTTCTTTCCACCATTCCATTTCATAAACACATCATCTAAAAACACAGGCAGTGGTCTGAGGCCAAGTTAGTCTGCTAGTCTTTAAGTGTGGTGATGTAAAAACTTGATATAGAAAAACTCCTAAGATGTCCTTTAGGTGATGACGACCAATCCAGATGTCGAGAAGTAAGTCAGCACAGCTAATGTCTTCAGTCCAAAACACACAACCGCATTCCCATATGCTGCTGATATATTGAAGGCTTGCATTTCAACATCCACAATAAAATAAATATGAAGTGGTGCACTCATTGTGGTAGCCAATGTTAAAGGATTAGTTCACCCAAACTACAATAAAACCCCAGTTTTTCCATTTATGTGATAGTGATACCTAGCCACACTGTTTTTTTTAAGATGCATTTGTCAAAGTTTTTAGGAATCTGACTGAGATTTCTTCTTCCACAGTCAATAAAACTGAATAGAAAGCAGTTTTGTCTGTGGTGCTCAGAGAGAGCACACACAGTGTTTCTTATAGACAGTTTGTGCAGTAGAAAAGTAGCTCCAATGAAAACTGTTGACAGTGAGGTCTGAGTCTGAATAGTGCTGAAGCGTTTAAATGTCATTTTTAATGCTGTGAACTCCAGAAAAAAAAATCCTATTCACTCTCAACGACCTGTGGTGGAGGAAGAAATCTGAGAAATCAACATTGCATAAATTGGGCCAGACATATGTGACTTTTTTTTTTGTAAATTTTTTTTCAGGGCGCTGACCCTGTTAAACAGAATAGTGAAGAGCTTAATACTTCCAGCCAAGAGCTAGATGAGAAGATTTTGTCTGTACAGTCAAAAAAATAAGCTACAGCAGCTGTTAGCATAGAGCAAAGACTGGAAGCAGGAGGAAACAGTTATTCTTGCTCTATCTGAAGGTTTCACCTGCCAGCTCCTCTGACGCCCCAGTCAGACCTGGTATTAAAATGAGTCCTGGGTGATCTGATCCTAAGCAGACAGCTGTAACTGCAGATGTGAATGGACCAAAGGCATACTGAGGATCCATTAAGATCCTATCACTCAGACTACAGTCAGAGGTGCGCTCGGGATACATTCTTTCCCAGTGTGTACGTGAATGTGTGTATAGACCGCACTGAATGAATGCCTACTCTGTGAATGAGTATGTACCTGGACTCATTTGCATGAGCTGCAGTGTGTGTTCATTTATGTTCTAAAATTGAGTAAGATGGCTTTGTCCATGATGTCCAAAAACCCACAGAGATATAATGAGTATCAAATATTATCTTGAACAGTCCAAGTAACTGATTTCTTCTTAGTTTTCTTTTGATTTCCAGGAAATAAGACACCGTGCACTGATACCTCCTGCTGCTCAGAACAAAGCATTTGGTCTTTGCAAAGAGAAACTATGTATGTATTTGTTTGCGTGTGGAGTGTGGACGACTCAAGACAACATCAGGGAGTTAATCCTCCATGCTGTAATCTCCAGGCAACCTCACATCACTGACAAATTTCTAATAAATTACTGCACCCAGCTAGATAGTGAGCTTTGTCGTGAACAGAATTTGTTTGTCGTTCGCTTGCTCCACATAAAGTGTTGCTTATTAAATGCTAAAATAAGCTACTTATCCTGGCAGTAGCTTCATATTTCCTGTACAGACATGAGTATGGTATAAAATGTTTACACACACTCTTGTCAAAAATGGAAATAAGTACATTTCCCTAAATGCATTTAAACTCCAGCTGTAAACCGTTTCTGAACTTTGGATGGAGGAATTTTTCAAGGAACTCTTCAGAAAGAGGAGTGACAGCACAGTAGCAGTGGGAAATGATAAATAATGATGAAATGGGACCATATGGGTTCAGCAAAGCCAAAGAACTCAGTTTACCCAGGGCCATTATTTTCATTTCCACCACACAATTAAAAGCTTATCCTCTGACTTAACCATGCAGAGAGTATAGTATTTGAGAGCACTTGGGCAGAAAATGGCAAATTAGAAGAACATTCTTATGCTAATATATAAATAATCTACCTGGACTTGCTTGTGTCTGTGTATGGGAATGTGTGTAAGCCACACATGCAGTCACGTGTGAAGTGTGTATGAGTGTGTGTGCGTGGGGCAGGGTGTGTAGAGTCGGTAGTAGTATGTCCTTGGGGAGCGGAGCCATGTTATTACAGGAAGTAATCTCATGAGCAAATGGAATATTCATGAGTGCTGTGCTGCCCTTAAAACAAAGCCCAATCCCTCTCCAAAAGTCTCAAACAGCCATCCATACGGATATAAAAGCAGACTGGCATTTAATAAAATGAAACACTGCACATGCATAAACATTAAGTACTGTATGAATGTCATTGAAGAGTTCCATTTCAAAATGAAGCACCGACCATTTGGGAGACTGTTTTGAAAAAAAACATGGTATCTGTCTAAGTCAAGCGAAGACTGGCATGAAATGTAAAACCCCTTGCTAAATAATTTATTTATTCCCAGCCAAATTAAATAGAACCTCAAAATAACTGCACTCAGTGTTAAAATGAAATTCCTCAGATAGACTTCCTGTGGAAAAAAATAATTCAATACAAGCTCTGTCCTCAATGTGTGCCTGCATTACAAAACAGAAAAAAAGATACAGCTATAAGTAATATAAAGCTGATATTTCAAAGACCAGAAGAGAATCAGATTTATTCTTTCTGAGTACAGACCACAGCATCTCGGCCTTGAAGCCTCATGGAGAGAGACAGTCCAACACAAATGATTACAATGGCTATTCAACAAAGATGAACAACAGACACACACACACACACACACACACACACACACACACACACACACCAAAGGGCCTCAGCAATTACCCCTGAAAT
>OMNW01024997.1:3409-20324 GCA_900303245.1 Selene dorsalis
AGTAAAGGGAGAAAGTACTTCTTTCAACATTTTTGGGGGGGTTAACGATGGTCTGATTGTGCCTTTGAATGTGAGTAAAACCCTCAGTGGTCAAGAGTATGTGAGTGTGTGTGTGTGTGTGTGTGTGTGTGAGACAGTGGCTTTCAGCAGGATTGATGGGACCTTAGTGTCTGCAAAAAAGAAGCATGTTTCTTAGACAGGTGTGTGTGTGTGTGTGTGTGTTTCTACCAAGTGCACATCACACACAATGAGGTGAAACATGCGCAACAGTACAGAACTTTAGGACTATAGAGAACTAACTAGTGGTAGGTTTACATGTGTTTTACCCTTTCACTGCCTCAGTTCATTTTTGCTTTATTTTGCAGACTGTAATGCTCTGTCATTATAATTTTAGTTTTTTATGCTTAAAATGTTTGGTCAATTTCAAAATAAAGAGGCAAATTATTATTTTAAATTCACAACTGAACTGTCTCTTCACCATAATTCATTTTCTTCTGGGGCATCTGAGATCAGAAGAGATCTGAAAATGAAGAGATCTGAATGAAAATGAGCTTTTTAGTTACTTCTACACAGCCAGTGTTGGCACTACCAGCTGTTAACCAACCAGCCTTGCTAGGAGCTTCAGCCATTGTTGCATGAGAGGGTCTAACACGCCCCCCTGGACAGCCACTTCCATCAGGGCACCCCTGACACTGCAGTGATTTGGTATCAGAGAGCGTGCAGCTGTTGGAGAGTAAAAGAATGTAGTGTGATGCTGAACCTACATTTCTCCTTGAGTGCTTTGTGAACAGCTGCTAACGTTGGCTATGTAGCTGCAGCGAAACTTTAAACTGTGTGATTAGCTCAGTTTCTTATTAGCTCTCTTGCATGTGAGACACTGAAAGCTCAGGAAACAAACACGTCGACGCTCGTGCTGAAAGTTTAATGAACCGTCTCCTGTCGTCTGTTTACTCCTCTCTAACGCCAACTGTCGTCATTCACTCGGCGGCCCCTGTGAAGCATCAGGCTACTATTTGTTTCAGCGAGCCGCTCGGGCATCTCCACCCACCGCGGCACTTCAGAGGAGCTGACGCGTCTTTCTCTCTAACCCTCGTGTTTGTGTTTCTCTGCTCAGGCTGCACATGCATGACTGTGGGGGCTCTTTCACCCCGAAGTGCTGAGGGAGACTAAATAGTGGATCAGAAGGAATGTCAGAATGCTGAAGTGTTTCCACAATCAAGTTTTAATGAGACGCATCAAATATGGATGAGGACAGAGAAGTACGGGGGCAGCTGGCAGTTGGCCCTCGGTTGACAGCAGGGGTGTGTGTGTGTGTGTGTGTGTGTGTGAAAGAGAGGGAGAGAGAGCGAGAGGAGACATGCACTGCCCATTTACACTCACACAGAGCCTTTAAATTGTCCCTGAAGTACACAGAAAACGATGATATAACGCAAATAAATCTCTTCACAGAATTTTGGGAATAAAGTTTATCTTTCAACCTTTTTTTTTTTTCTTTTTTAATATTTCAGTACAGGCTTATTTAAATCACGTTTCACACATTTTGTAATTCTACTACAACCACAATCAGCCTCAAAAGGATACTCAATTACACAATTTACTATTTTAGTTAGACAGCTGATGGACTCAATATAAAGATAAAGCAAAAGCATCTTAGATATCTAGTTTTTGGATCCTACATTTCCCATAATACAACCAATTCCTCACTTTTGTTTTGGCATCACAGCAATAACAACGCAACCTAGCATTATTCCCCCTTGACACATGATTTACTCCTATTCTTGTTCTAGATGGATAGATCTATAATCTATGGATCTATAGATGGAAATTTAGCCGAATTAACCTTATTTTCAATGAGTTACATTGCAGTTTGTTGCGGAGTAATAGCAGGGACAAAGAGTGTAAAGTTTTATAATTAATTTATAAAATTACAGAATTTACTTGAAATTGATCCCCAGAGGTAAACTCTTATGTTAAGCCCCTGAATAGCAAATGAAAAATGTCATGTACATAAACTGACTGATGGATACTGTATGATCTTTTTTCACCTGCTCACAAACATGTATAGTTATTTATTTATTGCTCCAATGGGATTTAAAGCTAGTTAGTTAGTTTAGTTAGTTAGTTCAGACCTGTGGACCTGACCAAGGCCGTGGAACTGTTCTGTCGTGCCCATGATATCAAAGACACACTAAACTGATTTATTGATGAGGCTTTTATTTTTTAATCAAATAAATGATTTAAAATTGCTTTTATTTTTAAGTGGCTGTGTAGTAGTGTGCTTCTGCCTGTCACACATGATTGATGCGACTGATGTTTGAGGTCGCAGAGTCACCTGCTGAGTCTCAGATGACTGATACACGTCCAGAGCAGGTTCTGCAAGTGAGCATTTTCATTGTCACCTGTCACAGGTGAGCTTTAAAAAGTTGAAGCAGATTGTAGATCTTCTAGTAAGTCATGGAACACCAGAGTTTGGCCGTGAAGATTAGTTTGCTGTAGTTTGTCAGAAGACGACATTTTGATGACTAATATACCATGCAGTTAAATGTTCTGTGTATCACAGAATCTACTGTGCGAAGAAATAAGGACTTTTTTGTAAAGCTTTCTGTTTTTTTTCTTGTCAAAGTTAAAACAGGAAAATAAGATAGAGTGTATCCATGACAACATCCTGGAGGTCGTGCGCTTCCTGCACCCTTTATTGTTGTTAATAAGATGCTGTTTGGAGCAACTTTTGATACAAACAAATGCTGAGAAGTATAAGAATGCATGCACTGTTTGTTTCCTGTAATCTTCGTGGTAAAATAAATCTACAGGTCACAAAAATGAGTGTGGCAATCTGGCAATCCGCAATCTGTCTAAATGACCAACGGCCTTCAGGTTTTTCCGTCACCGGTTCAAAAAGCCTGTCAATGACGGAAAATATTTGTTTAACGCGACACCTGTGTGGCTAAAGTAAAAACATCTTCCCACCCCTGCAATAAGTGTCTGAACATCCCTGAAGGAGAATTACAACTTGGCTGTTAATGTGAAGGTATGTTTCCCCACAGAGTTGGTCAGCAGATGTAGATACTGTGCTGAGATGTCGAGGCTCAGTCCAGCACAGGGTGACGCATTAAGAGTTCGTATTTCAAATGAGCTTCTTGTCTGAAGTGAAAGTCTGAGGCTGTTTTGAACCGGGACTCTCACAGCGAGATGTGATGAATGTTCAAAAAGGGATAATGGCAAACACTTCTGAACGGTCCTGCATGGTGTGTCATGCTGAAGCTCATTAAGGTTCGAGTTAAGCCTTGATGTCTGTGAGTTTGTCAAAGAAATACTGCTATGTAATCCTCCCTTTCATGCTGACAGTGTGACCCAACATGTTTGGAAGCTTTTCATCGGAGGTTCTGGCCTCGGCAGCCAGATTGAGTCTATGTAACTACGAAAAGATAAAAGCTCATCCATCCATCGCTGGCCGACTACACACAGAAGGTCAAACGTGGAGTGTGGTAATCTGTAATATCCTGAGTGTTAATCTCAAATTAAGCCTCAAACCACACACCAGGCCATGTGCTGCTTAACACATCTGCCGCGGTGCAGAGCCGAGCCGAGCGACAGACGCACAACAGAGGAGACTGATGTTGACCTTTAGCGTGGCTCCGCCTCCGCTCGGTGCTGTTTGGTAACAACGCCGCAGTCCAAAATATTCTGAGGAAATGCACAAGGACTCACATGGACACACACAAACACACACACAGCATCTCATACTCTATGTAGAAGCAACAGCTAAAAGCTGAGAACTGCCTTGAGTTATACCTGAGGCAGGATGGAAGTTAAACTGAGGGTTTAAACAGACACACACAAGCAGTGTGGGACTAATTGACTACTGTTTAAAAGTGATGATGCAATAAATGATGGTCGTAACTGTCAGTATAAGACAATATGATTTTTTTTTTTTAACTAAAAAAAGTAATAATACCTAAAATCTACAGGATTGTGTTATTGGTTTATAGCCTTCCTTCCCGAAATGCAGAGTCTGAACACACAAAGATGCACGTACCAGGTGCATGTACTGTCTTGTGTTTTGGTTAAATGGTGACACTGGAGAAAACCTCAGTGTCCACTGGGAGTGATCCTCCGAGGACTACGGATATTTCATCAGGACCAAACATTTACCAACACAAGTGTGCTCTGAATCATCAGAAATTATCCTGAGGGGACCAAGGAAGCTCAGGGCAAAGTCTATAGCAATCCCTATCCAATAAATGTGAACATATCACAGTCCAAAAGTAGCGTTGGGCAGACAGATGGATGTTGCCATTAAATCCAGTGCAATCAGCAGTCCTGTAGGCCAAGGATGATTACTATTTCAACTGAACGCATTGAAAACGAAATAATATACACAGTCTGAGACAGATGGACGGATGGACCAATCATTAAACTCAACCATTAACGGTGCAGCAAATGATCAGATTCTGACACTGTGAGTTACCAACAAATAATGTCAACCAATGAACTGCTCTCACCTTCTCTGAAGCTGAAGCTGTTTGTGTTCAAGTCTATGTTACATACATGTACTGTATGTTCAGGCTACATCAGACAACATCAGCCGCAGACATTCTGAGCCTTTGGAGAACTGTCTGTATTGTCCTTTTTCATTTAGTCCGTTTCATGTACTTCCAGATATCTGGGGGGCATGGAAACTCTTTTTTTTTAAAGCTGAAAAT
Source organism: Selene dorsalis (assembly GCA_900303245.1). NCBI lineage: Eukaryota > Metazoa > Chordata > Actinopteri > Carangiformes > Carangidae > Selene > Selene dorsalis. The sequence goes on from OMNW01024997.1 coordinate 8,113, forward strand.
AAAAGCTGTAATGACAGAAATATCCAGATTATTAGTTTCAGTCAGGGTTAAAGCTCTTGAGGCTGTAACACCGTCAGATAAAGCTGGATCCAGGCTTGGGTTTAACTGAAGGAAGCCTTTAAAGCTCACACTGACATTTTTGGATTAAAGCTCCCATTTTTATTCTCACAAATTTTCCCCCAAAATTACAGCTATTCACAGTTTCCCTTGGAGTGTTATTCTTAGAAGGACAGAAAGGCCTCTGAAATGGCATTAGGACCATGGGACTGAAACAAATTTGTGCTCGTGTGGACCGAAATCAGACTGTCACATTTGAATGTACCCTGGGAATAGAGCAGCATTAGGCAACAGACAAAAGTTCTGTTATCAGATTGCATCACATCGTACAGCGTGGGAGCGTGTGGGAGCGTGTGCGTGTTTATATGCATGGGGAGGATTTGTGCTCGTAATCCCACAGACATTCAACGCCAATTATGGAGTGACCTTAATAAAGAGCAGGATTAATTTTACTTTCAGCCATTAAAGTCACCCTGAAGCCTCAAGTCAGATGACGACTGGGCAGCGGCGAGTGTTATTTCCACACGCTGCCATTCTTAACGCGTGCTGGACACCTCCAATAGGACGGGCCTGGCTAAAGAAGCACCGATGATCTGCCAAGGACAATATCTGTCCGTCTGTCATCGCACTCTCACGACTCGCAGTAGAAATATTTGTGTCTCCTTCCCCTCTGTCGTTCCCCTCAAGTGTCCTCTCGCCATTTACAGAGCGGCCGTGATGTAACGTCCATACTGAACGATCTCAGAGGGCACAATTTATATCCTGTGCCAACTCTCAGTGCCAGTGAAGAAGGCAGTGCCCTTTACTGTATGGAGTGATCCAGGAAGTAAGGATGAACAGGACAGGCTGGTGAACGGGTTCAAAGCAAATGTAGTGTAAAAAACAAACATTACATTTGCATTTGTTGTCTCTACCAGGATTGACTGTCTCCCCTTCTTCATTAAACATTTGCTGGGCTCTATTTTAAAGTTTATTTTAGGAGTTTTGGACTCCTGTTTGCTAGCTTGCACTTTTCTTCTTCGCTGCCTGTGGTGGTACACCTCCTCATCTCTTCACACGTTACTGCCACCAACTGTGCGACTGTGCAGCAGTGTGAAACCTGTGCTACGGAGTGTGAATCGCACGACTCATGCTTCCATGGGCATCCTCATACAAACTGAATATGACCTAAGTTACCTTTAAAAGCTCTGTTAATGTCCGCATTTACTCTTCCTTCACTCCCGGTCTCTACTTTCATTCATCCTTCTCCCTCGTTCTTTACCTCCTTATCGTGTGTCTAATGTTCACACCTTATTTTTTTTTAATCTCCTTATCCATCATTGTCTGTCTTCCCTCTCACTGAGACTGATTACCATCCAGGCAGGTTGCACTACAGGGCTGTGGGTACAGTGTATATTAGTTTTGTATGTTCATTATTTCTAATTACATACATAATATTAACTGCATGTAGTGGCTGCTGTGTAACCATTTATACACTCACATGGTACATATTCAATTCTTAAATTTAAGATAGTAAGCAAATGCAAATGTGCAATGGGAGCACTGTTCGCACTGGATTTAATGGAAACTCAGACATAAGGGAAACAATAACCTAAATCCAGCTTTATCCTACTTTCCCTCTCTTTCCCTTTCTCTGCCTGCCTTAATACTCATGTCCTTTGCATTTTCAAGAAGGGGTGAGGCACTGATGCAATGAGAAAATAACGGAAGAGGAGGAATAGTGGTATTTGAGAAAGGCATCAAGTCACTGAACAGCTACAGACACTCGACAGAATGACAGACATGTCACTCAGTGGAAGAGTAGGGGGCAGAGAGGAAGTGGTGGGGTAACTAAAGAGAGAAGGACATGAGATAGAGTAGAGAAAGAGTGAGATGAGAGAGTAAAGCTCTTAATGTGTTTCCCACAGGTAGTCAGTTCACTTCAGCAGCATGGCAACACAATGACGACTTATTATTGATGTTTCATTTGGTGAGTGCCATAATTCATGGGGAGGGTTTTTGTGTTTTTTCCAGGCACTAGAGTCTGTCAAAGCACATGAAGCTGATGGCACTGCGACAATCACTGATTATTATACTTCCATCTGTTTGTAGAGGCATCATCTTAAATGGCCTCCGTTCAGTCTGCGGCGGCACCAACAATGTCAAACTCCAGGGAGCACAGATGTGCTACATCACTGAAGCATCACTGATGAATTATGGTCACTGTAGTTCCCTAACTGTTTCAATGTTTGGCAGAATGGAAGCTTGGAAACTTTACTGCTTGGTGCATCACAGCTCTGCTGAACGTCTCTAATGAAGATGTCCTATGAGACGCTTTTTTGTCCACCATATGTGCTGGACACCATAAGAACATAACTGCTGTATATCGTGCTCAAACTGATTTTGATACCTTGCCATAATAACTTTAACTCAATCTTTTGAATGGTGACTGTTACATAGCGATTATAATTAGTTTTGAATATAGGATAAGATGAGAGTGACTGCGCATCTGAAATAGTCATATTCAGCAATACTGCACTCTTATATAAAAAATAATAACAACATCTTATTCCCAACACTAAGAGGAGCTATAATTGAGCAGGATTTACTGACTGTTTGTTCAGGAGTGCCATGGATGAGGGGACAAATGAGAGCTTAAATCCATTACTGTGTACTTGCAGGATCTGTATCATTTACCTGATGGTAAGAGCTCATAGCCTTGATTGTGTGTGCAGGATCATTTAGTATTCTGAGAATGCCTTTGTATGTGGTTTGTTCTTTTCTTCCTCTGTAACAGGACTCCCAGGTCTAATATCCTCCTCCTATGTAGTGGTTCCTCTCAGAAGGGGAAACATTTAAGCAGCACTTATCACGTCTTTATGGTGGATGTCATGGCTGGCTCTGAAATAAAAACAGTGTTACACGTTTGTAATAACTAAATACTGGATATTCTAATTAATACACATCGGATGTATTTTTGAGGAAACAAATACTCATTTTACTGATACATTCAGTATCAGAATTTGGCAAATACATAAATCGATGAAGGTGAAGGTGTCTTCATTACATCAATTAGAAATATAATCCGGTTGTAATTACATCTCACACAAACATATTTGCTGCTGCACTTGTGGTTGTATGAAAACATCAGTGATGTCATGACCTGTGAACACTTCATGGATCATCTATCATCACAGATCTTTCCTTATTTCTGATACAGTCATGATACGAGATACAAGTTGGTGTTGTGCGTTACGTAATGAACATATGTTAAGAGCACTAATGACAACTGAATCTATTCATCAGAGTTGTGTCTGTCTTACTGCAGAGAAAAATGCATGGTGTGTGTGTGTGTGTGTGGGTGTGTGATTCATTAAAAACACATGACTAAAATTAGACAAACCAATGCCAGACACCACTCAAAAACTAACAAAGCTATCAAATGAACATGTTTTGTTAGTTTTTTTGTTTTTCATTCATGTCGTCAAAACGACTAAATCCAAATACGGTGCCAAAATTTACAGTGCTGCAGAGGCCTTCATTAAACTGTCAGGCAGGATCGAACAGGCATATTGTAACACAAAACTCTCAGTCAACGGGCTGACGGATTATTCTTTGTGCTGCCTGACAGGTGGAAACAAAGCACAGTTGAATTTTTCAAGTAATTACTCCTGGAGGCTGAGCAACAGAGCAGCAGTAATTTACAGTTGCATGCTGCTCCTGCCGTAAAAAGAGTGTAATCTTTCCAGTCTGTGCCTGCACTGCTGTCACTGTAAAATATGAGAGCCATGGATGCAAACTTGGTACATTCAGCTCTTTTGCACCTTTATTACTGTGTTTGTTGCCTTTAAAGCCTCCGACCTACCGGTGTAGACCACACCGCTGTTCTCCATCAGCCGGTGGACAACAGTCACTCCGCTGTGATGTTCCTTCATCTACTACAGCGCTGTGTTCAAACTCCTGCACGGCTGCTGCTATTTAACACGCCATGCCTCTGCACACTACTCCTAGAAACACTCCTCGGCTTTGTCCGGAGTTAATAAGCTTGTTACTCCCCACTGACTCTAATATTGTCTTTCTCACCACTTGCACGAGAGCCCGAGGCTATTAATCCACGGACATATGGATTTTACAACTGCTAGTATTTCATCTCGCAGCATTTATTGCATCCAATGGTAAATGCTCGACGGCGGCCCCATACGCAACAACACATTCTGTATTGAGATGAGAACAAGTGGAGTATGATATGTAGGGGTTTTTTTCATAGCATTGTAAAAGCGAAGTTATTATACATATGTCATTATATACACACACACACGATGTGTATATATATATTAGGGTTGTCTCCATGTAGTCGACTATCCGACGAGTCGATTCGCAGAGGTCTGACTCGACTATCAACCTCGTCGTCGGTTCATCGCAAAATGTGATTATGACAAAAGATCGTACCATTCTGACTATATAGGGGTGCTCACTGCTGCTGAACATCTGGTTTTACATTATTATTATTATTATTATATAGCCTATTTTAAACACCTGGCTCGCATCTCTCTCTCAAGTTTTTTCTATTAAACTGAGTGTAGCGGTCTCTGTTTATCAATCACGCAGCACAGCACCTGTATACACACACACACACGCACACCACACACAAAAAACAGCGCTGTCCATGGTGCTGTGACACGCGACCCCTTGCCCTGAACCGACTATACTGTACAAGCACCGATGTGCATATCATGCCCACACAACGATGGGACTATATTCATCATCGCTACGCCGTCATCAAAAGAGAGATGGTGAAGTCGTGCACGCGAGCCTAATGAGTGACATGAGGAAAAAGATGGACGTAGAATGTCCTCTTATTTTCCTCTTATGCCAACTGAAGAATTAAATTAGTTTATTTGGGTGTTTTAGCTCTTTCCTCTGGAGCGGAAAAAGACACAAATCAGATCATAAATTAATGAGGGAAAAAACAACACAATTCGACGATTAGTCGACTAAAGGCAAAATCTGACAAATCAAATCCTTAGTCAAAGACAGCCCCCATATATATACATATATATATATATATATACGTACACAGGGAAGTATCCCACCTGCTCTCATATTTTCATATTTCAACATTCACATTAAGAGCACAGTTATATTGCATGAAATTAGGGGCTCGCTGTGGCCCCAGTTGACAATGAATAATGGGGATAAAGGCCGGGAGAGCCTATATGGTAATGGCCATATTTACAAGGACCATCAATCATCTCCAAACCGCCAGCAGCCCCATTCCTCATAGGATGGAGAGAGAGAAAGGGGCGGGACGCCTTCAAAACAAACTGCTTCTCCCTCTTTCTCATCCGATCAGTTCTCTCTCCCTCTCTCTCTCTCTCTCTCTCTCTCGCGCTGCAGTCCAACTTTAGCTTTTAGGAAAATCAATAGTGATGAAAGTGATGAAGTGCAACCTTGGTGAAAGTGTACCAGCCTCCCCACTTCAGACGTGCGTGGCGTTATAGGGGGGATCATGTGAATTACACGGCAGTGACATAAAGCACGCATGAAGCCGAGACAGGGCAGGCCAAAGAAGGCCGAAGACAAATAACCCAGCGCTGGGATTGGACGAAGTGGAGGAGGAGAATAATTGCTTAGTAAGGGGAGATCAAGTTGATATTTGTGAAAATCTAATTGTGACAGACTCCAGAAAAGATCGATGTCGACACACAAGCGGCAGCTGGAAGAGTTCAGAGCAGAGAGGAGGCTGGGAACTGCAAGAGTTAAGGCTCTGGAGGGTGTGAAGATATTTTATGTAGGTGAAGGGATTACAGTCGCCACACAAAACACAAAAAGTGTTGTGATATCAGTTTTGAATGGTCGTAATGGAAGCATGAGGAAAGGAGAAAATGTAATTAAGATGGGAATTACGGTCCACATTTTTCAGACAGGGGGACAGTGGGTGTGCTGGTGGATGATCTGGGAGCAGTAGAGTCTCATACTGTTCAAACATCTGGCAGTAACTTGGGATACAGCATACTCACACCTGACCTGCTACCTGCTGTACCATTCCCACCTGATTATGTCAAACCCATATAAACGTGACGATGTACTTTAGGAGTACAGAAGAATGTATTTCTAAATACAGCAATGACCTGGAAGCATTAGATTACATAACTGCTGGGACGCTAACTAACACAACACTGATGATTCTTCCCGTCGTGGGGCAGGATTGTTCCAACTGGTTTATTATGACTTGGCCTTATTTGAACCATTTGTCCTGGTCACAGCATATCAGACAGGTAAAAGCTGAGCCAGGAAAGTGCCCTATAAACTATGAAGGGTGTTTACAATAGTCTGGGTGGCTGTTTCACGATTCACTCATATATTTTTCTCTCATAAGTTTGATTTAGCTAATGGTTTGTTCAAAATCTGTCTGGTTTTGTGTCACAAACTGTGATTCTGGATGTTTTTAACAACGTCTCTGCATTTCCAAGTTACTACAAATTTTGAGGATACTCTTGAAACTAGACTAATTTGTGTTTTTTGGCCTCTAGCAGCAGAAACTAACTGCTAAGGTCTGACAAATCCTGCTCACGTGAAATAACATTATCACTCATTTGGAATCGGATTCCTGTCGGCCAAGTAAACCTCAGTCTATTCACCAGCTAGTTGCTGACTTTGTCTGTCTGCTGTTTGGTGCCGAGCCAAAACAAACCAAACCAGTGGAGTAGTGGGCCAGAACGATGAGCTTAGTACAACCAACACCCGACAGTGTGGAGAACAAAACTGCAACATCTACGGTTGAATCCCCAACACAGGAATCCTCCCTGCTCATTATTCACTTCTTTCTCTCTGGACTAGCCCTCCAACAATTATGCAATACCATTCTGCACTAATCACAAGATCAACTGACTTACTTATTTGTCATTATACAACATCCAATACCATAAGATTAAGGTTAGGTACCCTTAAACTTCCAGACATCCAAATCTCCATATGTGGACATGTACATAAATTGTGCATTATGGAATCAATTAACATGAATCTAAGGCCTTCAGATGGTGAACATGATAGACAGTTGTGACAGAAATGACACTTGTTACTACAATGTTGTAGTGATCATACTTGAAGTGTCCACGAGCCTGTGAATGTACACCAAGAAAAATGTTCACTGAAGAAACCACTTCAACAGGACGTGACATAACACACACACGCACACACACATTTATAGGCAAGAGAGAGTGAAACGTGGTGGATTAATTAGAAAAGCAATGGGTGAACTTTTTTTCAGTCTGCACTCTAAAGCTTAATGATTTAAAGCTTAAATGAATGGCCTAATGATTAAGTCAGAGAGAGAGCGAAAGGGAGAGCGACAGAAACAAAATCAGCTGTCTCAGAAAATGAGTGAGGGAACCTATATGGGCAGGGAGATAAGGAAAAGGAATAAAGAATAAGATGGAAAATGGGATGAGAGGGAGAAAGCGTGAGACCTGAGCATAAATCAAGTGGAAGACCATAAGAGAAGGAGAACAAAGGAGCGGCTGAAAGGGAAGGTGTGGCAGGCCTAACCTGAATCACAGTGGGGAACGTGCTAAAAGAAACCACAGAAAAAGATAAATAAAACAGATCAGATCAGAGACAGAGAGACATAAAACAAGGTGGGGGGGTGCAAGTGTCTAAGAGAATGTAAGAGACAGAAAAAGGAAACCAGAGAGACACAGGAGGAGAACACAGGTTTTATAGAGCAGCAAAGTGAAATCTTAACTTATCTGTCCTGCTCCTGAAGTAAAAACTAATTCAACTCAGCTCTAAATCTGACTGGGGCTGTGCCAACAAGTTGTCTAACCTCAACAGCTAAGCACTGTGTTTTTCACAAAGGCCCACACAGTGGCAGGGATTTCTAATGTCGTCCTTCTACCCCACCATAGAGGAGCTGTGGCTGAGACTGGGTCAAGAGAGTGGAGAAAAATAGATTATGAATGAATTCTTCATGGTGAGAGTTATTATCACAGTAATCATGTCATTTCATCTATCGCCTCATTTCCTGTCTCTCTGTGCTGGAGTACTGTAGCCTCTATGTAGCACAGTGACTCCAGATTCACTGTACTGATTCAGAATAGATTACTGATCGTAAACTTTAGGCAAAACTAGATCGCTAACCTAACACGTTTGCAGTTGGTTTGTGGGTTGGGACGCGACTAAGTTAACATCAAAGTTTATATGGCACAGAAAAACAGTTGTCAATGCATCAGGAGCAGGAGGAATGCAGAACTTGTAGTGACCTACAGGGTTAATCCACTCTAGCACTCCTAGGAACTAACTGGGCAAATGTGCCTACCAGGTGTTGTCCAGTACCAGTGTATTTTACAAGGCTGTGCAGTTAAGTGTGGACGGCTCGTAGCATATCTGATGATCTTTTATTGACCTTAACTACATTGTGACTACCATAGTAAGATACAAAGGAGGACTTTCAAACTGTTGGCATGCAAGGTATTACAGAGGAGCCAGTATGGACCCTCTTTCCTGGCTGCAGGGTTGTGGAAACTTCAGAAACCCCAGGGATATGTTTCACATTTTCACAAAGACTGCTGAAAGAAGCTCTCAGTGAGGTACAGAAGCCGTTGGATCATCGACTATCCCTGGTGTGATAAAAGACTTTGGTTCTCTATATGTGAAGCAACACAAAGGAAGCAGCTGCCGTTTTCTGACAAAAAAAAAAAAAAGGTTTAAAAAGATTGAAACAGATTGAAATGAATAAATGTTCCAGCGTTTTATCTTCACTTCATAAAGTTTGCATTGTAACAGAGCACTGCAGAGGCCTGATCGAAGGAGCAGGAGACAGAGATGGAGAGCAGTGTGAGTCAGCCAGTGCAGAGGTTTCCACTATCCCAGGACCCTTCTTTACTGATGTTAATTACAGTAACGATCAGCAGGCAGACCCCGCCCACCCAGTGCGGATCCGGGCCAGGACCCAATATCACCTGAGGGGGAGGGAGGAAGGACAAAGAGATGTGGAGGAGGGAAGGGAGGGACTGGGCAGATACAAAACAGTAGGGAGATAATGTGGTCAAGAGAAGGGAGGATAGGAGAAAGAGAGGAAGGAAGGAGGGAAGAAAAGGAGACAAGAAAGAGAAAAGAAAAAGTGTGATTGATGGAGGGAGCTTTAAGAGGAAGGATAGCGGAAGGGGCAGGAGGGAAGGAGCTGAGAGAGAAGAAGAGGAAGGATGGAGGAGGCTAACAAGATAAAGGAATCAAATGAAGAAGAAGACAATTAAAGAAAGTAAGGGTCAAGTAAGGTAAGAAGAAACGGGGGAAGTGAGGGAGAACAAGGAAGCAAAGGAGCAAGAAAAAAGGAAGGATGCCGAGGAAGACAGGTGAGGACAGAGGGGCAACACAGAGGGATGGGTATGTGCGACGAAAGAAGGGAAGGAACGATCGAGACGGAGGAGAAAAACTGTGTGAAAACATTTGCAGAGGCCAGATGAAAGTGAGCGAGTGAATCAAGTGGAGACAAAGGAGTGGAGGGCGATCTCTGGGTGGGAGGTGGATGGAGAGATCAATCACCAGTGGCCCTGGTGTTGTACCGCTGAAAAGAGTCAATGGGCAGGAACCAAACTTTCCACCCACACACTTTTTCTTCTCTCTTCATCTCCAACATCTCTCTCATTCTCTGGAACGCCCCCTCCCCTTCCTCTTTCCCCTCCTGTACATTCTTTCTGTTTATTGCTCCACCCCCTCCACCCCCCTCTCTTAACGACACCTTACATCTTTCAGCTTTTTAACACCGTTCTATATTTCTGCTCTTCCTGGTGTAAGTGCTGACCTACACAGAGATAAATAGGAATATTCCCTTAAGAGCCATTAGAGGCAAATACAAGCCAATTCCCTGTCTGTAGATGTTCTCTAGATGACACTTAAAGCATATTAAGTCATAACTCAGTGCAACGCACAAGTGGAGGAGAAACATGAAAATGTGAAATGTGAATACTCCAAATGACACAAATTGGCCAAATCCTCAAACTTTACAACACTGACGAATGTTATGAACTAAATGCAAGTACAGAGGCTGCAAAATGTTGAGCTTTTAGTCCTGAAACTTCAGAGTGGATAAAAAAGAACCCTGATTTGGGATCAGCGGACATGGTGCAAATCTGCTGTATGAGGTAATGAACATTATACTTTTTAGTGACAGCATGAGAGACAACTGTGATATTAATCATGGTGAAGGTCTGTTTCAGTGGCGTCATGTCCCCTATGCAGCACCGTGTTTGTCTTCAAGAAGATGAAGAGCAAGAAGAAAGAAGCTTTCCAGGTCTAGTTTAAGCCCCATTTTCAAGACGTGCCCACTAAAGATCATCTGTGAAACACTGATTTTTTTTAAATGAACCTGCTTTAATCCCCTGATCCATTTGTTGTGGGGGAGGAAGACACCTCTGTGTATGATTCAGCTGCTGGTAAAACCCTCCTCAACTTCGAGTTTATAACTTATTAGAGAAACAGTCCAGGTTCTGAGGAGTTCCCTGACATCCTGACTTTAACTGTCACGCTGCCTCATCTAGTTCAGAGTTATCTGTTTTGGAGTGGAGGAAACGTCTGTTGATACTTAACATGACATACTTAATAAGCAGCACTGAAGGAATCAAACCAGGAGAAGCTGCTGACAGTCATGGTTAAGAAAATGACTAAAGGGCTGGAGGCAGGAACTTTACAGGTAGGACCCGTACAGGACCCGTACAGGACCCGTACAGGACCCGTACAGGACCCGTACAGGACCCGTACAGGACCCGTACAGGACCCGTACAGGACCCACCGGACTCTTGAGGCAACTTAACGTGCAAAAGTTCTGATGATCAAACTTAATTCTTTTGTTTGGAGTGGTGTGTGTTTTTGGAAAAAGAAAAAAGTTTCAATCATCATGTAGTCTTGGTGCGGCAGTTGTTCTAGTAGAGTACGCCCAATCAGCACAGAGGAAACCTCAAGCCCCACCCGGGAGTTTTTTCTGGGCCGCTCGGAGTGCCTACCCAGAGGCAGGGACTCGTTTAGCCCCCGTAATGTTTTCCGGGAGACGGTCCTTCGAGGGGGGCTCCTGCTATGGAGACACGCATCAACAGTCTCAGCCCCTTAAAATTACCCCAAAGTTCACATGATCCTGTTATTTTATGATGTCTCCCATCACCAGAGAGGAGCAGCTGTCACATACTGTGTGTTTAAACCTGCTCCTGTCAAGGAGGTGTTGTAATAATCATCATCACAAAACCAAAGTCACTGTCTACAAATCTGGAGCTTTATTCCAACAGAGCTCTCAGTAAAAAAAAACAAAAAAACAAGGACCTGTTGTTCTAAACAGAACAAGTCAAGTCTACATGGCACAGTCGAACTAACTAGAAATCAAATGTGGGGTAATTACAGCTGACCACAAACATCACACCCCACACTCAGTCAGGCAGGACTGTACCAAAGCTGAGCAGACTAAAAATAACTTTGGGTCTCTGCTATTAGAACCTGACTGGACCCATGAAGACCTCCGACTGCAGGCTGGGTGACACAGTCTCTATTTATTTACAGGTCATGCAGCACAGTTAATATGATAGCACTGTCAGCACTGCAGGCGGTTTGCAGCAGAGCCTGTCAGAGTTACACACGCAAACGCAGAATGAGTCAAATATAATAATGGTATAATTAAAAAAAAATGCAACCTAACAGCTTCAGACATGTTTGTCTCGTGTCTGCTCATGTGTACGAGTCAAAATCATGTTGCTGCTCATTTGTTAAGATGAATCAAGTCCACAAGCATGCACACACACACACACACACACACAAAGGTCGTGACAAAAAATAGGCCATGACACTTGCTACTGTCATTCTCTCTCAACTGGCTCTCATGAGAGTAAACAAGCAAAAGCAAGCAAACTAAATTCATGTGAGAGCGACAGCAGATGCTTTGAGGATGCTCCATCTGTGTGTGTGTGTGTGTGTGTGTGTGTCTTTATGCATGTGTGCCATGTGTGTGTAATGCCTTCATACCTGTGTGTGTGTATGTTTGCACATCTGACATGAGAGCTGCATATTTAAGTATCCACCTGGGACGACCTCTATGTGTGTCTCCGTGCACGTGTGTGAGCGTGTGTGTGCCTGTGTATGTGTGTGTGTGTGTTCTTGGCTGAGACTCTGACAGAGATGGATGAGGCAGAGACGGC